>CAKNXH010063026.1:66039-142239 GCA_932178445.1 Andricus quercusramuli
ATTATTGAGAAATTGGTTGAATTTTCAACAAAGCAGTTTAACTGTCGACCAAGCAGTTAAATTTTCAATCAAGAAGAATCATTTTCTACCAAAAAAGGCGAATTCACAACAAAATACATGAATATTCATTCAAATTAATCATTTTTTAATTAAAAACGATCAATTTTTAACTTTTCATTGAATAATGAAATTTTCTTCACAAAAAATTAATTTCAACTAAAAAAATAAGAATTTTCAACAAAACAGTTCAATTCACAACCAAAGAAATATATCTTCAACTAATAAAATAATTTATTAATAAATTAGCTGAACTATCAACCAAGAAGTTAAAATTTGAATTAGGAAAATTAATTTTCTACCAAAAAAGACGAATTTACAACAAAATACATAAATTTTCAATCATCTAAATAAATGTTTAACAAAGTAGTTCCACTTTCAGATCAGTATTTCAATTTTCAACAAAAGAATATGAATTCTCAGAGAAAAGTTTGTTAGGTGAATTTCCATTTAAAAACGATCAATTTGGTAGAAAATTCAACTATTTTGCAAGAATTAAACTGTTTCGTAGAAGATTTTTTTCTTATTAAAAATTAGTTTTTGTAAATGAAAATATGACCATTCCATTTTTGGTTGAAAATTGATCTTTTTCGATATAAAAATTTAACTATTTGGTTGATTTTAATAGCAGTTAGGTAAAATTTAAACAATATCAGTTGACTGAACTGAACTTTTTGTAAAATATACTAAAAAGTCATTTTGTCCACATTTGTAATAAAATCCTCTTTCTGCGTGCATATTGATTATTCGGTTAAACCAATTTACTTCATTATTATTATAATTTAATCTTTTTCAAAAGGAATCTCAAATTAATTCTATATATTGTCTAGATAGTTTTTCCGTAAACAGGTAGATATATATGTATTGCATTTAGTGTTTATTAAATGTTACATTAAGTTTTGATAAAAACAGCTTCGTGAACTGCTATTTAAATCGCTCGATCTAATCACATTTGTGTGTTAAATACAAAGCAAGGATAATGTGTGTATTGCGTGAGATAAAATATCAAGCGCAGTTATACACTTTAATGTTTTAATTGGCCACTTGTGAAAGTGAAGTTACTAGATGATTTGTGAAGACTCAAACTTTATTTTATAGTTGTTATTATTTATTAATAATTTATTTGAAATTTATTCACTTTTTTATTAACAATATAACATTTTCTTATCATTGAGAGTCTTTGCATTCAGCTATCTAATGAATTAAAATTCATGCATGTTAATCTTTTTGCTACTAGAAATAAATTTATAATACAATACAGTCTGAGAAAGTCAGGGAATTTGCATATAAGATGCACTCTTAATAACTGTCAAGGATAATAAATTTGAAATTTAAAAATTTTAATTTGAAATTTTTGTATTCCTTTTATAAAATATTCTATGCTAAAAATTTTACTTCTGATCTTTGAATATTAATGTTCAGGAAAATGAAGAATTGGTCAGGGAAAAATTAGGACATTTCAAAAATGACTATTCTAATATAATATTCTTGTCAATGTATTTCTCTTGTATTTCTTTTTCTTTTTGCAGTTGCTTCCTCCTGAGGATTATATTTTCGGTTGCAAATCTTATTATTTGGTAGAAAATTCTACAATTTTGTCGAAAAAAAATCCCTTCTGGTTGAAAATTCAAATGTTTTGTCGATAATTCGTTTTTTCGGGTTGAAAATTGAACTGTTTTGGCAGAGAATTATCTTTTTTTTTAAATTAATATTTTGCTGTTGAAATTTTAACTGAAATCTTTGTTGGTTGAAAATTCAATTATTTTTGGGAGGAAATATCTACAATAACATTGTTCATTAAAAATTGAATTGCTTAGTTAGAGGCAGCTGAAGGTTAAACTACTATGTTGACAAATAATTTTTGTTGTTGAAGATTTGTCATTTTAATTGAAAATTCGTTTTCTTTTGGTTGAAAATTAATTTTTTTTAACAGGAAAACTTAACTTTTCCAATTTGAGATTTATTATTTTATGTTACTTGAAAATTCATCTCTATTGGTTGAAAGTTGAACTATTTTGTTGAAAGTTGATTGTTTTTAATTCAGAATCCTACTACTTGAGCAAAAGGTGAACTAATTTGTTGAAATTTTATTTTTTTTGGTTGAAGGTTCATCTCTTTGGTTAAAAATTTAACTATTTTACTGAAGATGGATTTTTTAAATTTTAAGTTAATTTTTTTAGCTGAGAATGTAACTGTCCCATTTTTTATTGAAAATTGACCTTTTTTGATAGAAGACTAATCTCTTGGGTTTGGAATTCATATTTTTGGGTTGAAAATTCAACTGTTTTACATCAAATTCATATCTTGTTTCGAAAGCTCAACAACTTTGATGACATTTTTTTCCTTTTTTGATTGAAAAATCATTAGTGGTTGAATATTCATAATTTTAGTTGGACATTTATTTCTTTAGAGGAAAATTAAAATAGTTTTTTGAAAATTCATGTATTTTGTTGAAAATTCATCTTTTTTGGTAGAAATTTCTTTATTTCTTGTCTATTAAAAATGCAACTATTACATTTTTGTTAAGAATTCATATTTGTAGTTTAAAATTCAACTATTTAGCAAAGAATATAGCTATTTTGTTGAAAATGTAATTATTTTGTTGGGAATTCAACTTTTTGGCTTGAAATTTAGCTGTTTTGAATAAAATTAATTGTTTTTTCCTGCTAAAATAGCAACAATTAATACAAATTTTCGGGTTGAAAATTTAGCTGTCTTCTAAAAAATTAATATTTTTGGCTTGAAAATAAACCCATTTGGTTGACAATGCAACTGTTTTTGGTTTTTGAAAGCTCAAGTATTTTGTTCAAAATTCATATTTTTGGTTAAAAATTCAATTTAGTTGTTGAGCATTCGTCTATTTTGACAGACAATTTTTTCTTTTTATTTTGAAATTCATCTGTTTTTTTGTCGAAAACTCAACAGTTTTCTAAGAAATTCAATTTTTTGGTTGTAAATTCAACTGTTCTTGGTTGAGGTGTAATTTTTCTTTATTTGAAAATTCGACCATGTGGTTGATCATTTATCTCTGTAGGATGGAAATTCCACAATATGGTTAAAAATTCAACTGTTTCGTTGAAAACTGAACTATTTGGTCGAAAATTCAATTATTTTGTTAAAAAGTCATCTTTTTTATGAAAAATCCAACTAATTCGTTAAAAATTCGTCCTTTTGGACTGAAAATTCATCTCTTATAGTAGAAAAGGAATCTTTTTTGTTTGAAATAAATAAATGAAGTTAAATCGGTTCAGAAAAAATGAAAAATTTGTCAGGTAAAAATCAGGGTTTTCTTTTGGCAATGAAGTTTGTTACCCACCCTCTTAGTGTAAATTATTTTCACCTATACCCTTTCAAAGTTTATGTGAATTATTTGCAATTAGTGGAATCTTATGAATTTAGAATTGCCAAAAATTATCACTTTCACATTTAGGTACATAAATATATAGGTTTCTTCTTGTAATTTTATGAAAACTATAATATTCTGCACAATTTGATTGAACTAGATATTATCACAGCTGTTGATATAATCAGCCCTAAGAGGTTACTGTCGCGGATTGGATGTCATAGGAAAAAGGGTTGGAAATTAATGCCATTCTCTGATCATAAGGGTTCCCTCCACAATGCATTAAACGTATTTATTTCAAGTTTGATTTGTGGATTACTGTTGTATACCCAATGATTCATTTTGTATCTGCCCAATTTTGGCTTTCTCAAATTTCAAGTGTTTCAGTTTCAAAACTTTAATTTTAAGTTTTTACATTCTCATAATAATAAGAAGGTGTTAGTTTTATGTAAAATTTGACTTGGTCGGTTTTCATAAAATAACTTTCAAAAGATTGATCAGATTGTAGTGAACATTCGCACACGTTTTTGAGGCATGAAAAGAAAATATGAGTTTCTTAACCAGCGATCTTTGATCAACGGTTCTGGTTTCATCCATCAAACATTTTTTTCAAATAACAAATTCCATTTTTCACCAAAATATACGAGATATGGAAAAATGTTAGGATGCAAAATTGTTCATATCAAAAATATGAACAAATTTTGTTGGAACCATGTTTTTGATAAGACGCATATTTTTGTTTTAATCGTGAAAAATATAACTAACAATAAAAAAGTAAATCAAATTTTCCTAAATTTCAAATAAAAAGACAAAAATTGTTTATCTGAAGATAATAAAAATGAGACAATGAAAATACGTCTGTTTCAATATTAATGCACATGATGAATTGTAATAATAATTATACATTTATTGAAGTTATAAATTTTTCAGGATAGCTACGAATAAAAATAATGCTAATTATGGGACAAATATTAAAGATATAATAAAAAATAAAACTTTATGTATATAATAATATAATAGAGTAATAGAGTTTGCGGTTCGGAATGATAATCCTGAAATTGCCTAGTTTCCAAAAATTCTCAAAACCTCTTAAATTTAAAACTGTTAATTTACAGGGACAATTTTTTCGAACCATCTAACAACTGAAATATGACCAGGATTCTCTATGCAATTTTATGCCCGTGACGAATAAGGACCTCTAGCTAGTGCCAAGCGCATAATCGTGTAATGTCTTATAATAAAATATAATTCAGGAATTTCACGTTATATAAAGTTTCCATTTCAAATGTACTAAATTTAATGTCCCATCAAAACGTTTAATTCAATTTTCGTCGCATGCCTTTGGAATTTTCGCATAATAACGCACCATTTCATATTTTTTTGCAAAATATATTCAAAAAGTCGCGAAAAGTGTATTTTTCAAAATTTTTAATTTTTTTATCTCAATTCGAATAATAAAAAAAAATATAACCAATTTACACTTTGAAGTTTGCGAAGTTTTTACACATAGGTTTAACGTAGGTACTTTATAAAGTCTTCTTGTTCAGAAAATTCGCCAATTAACCGAATCATTTCAGTTAAGGGGGAAAAAAGTTATTATTTGAAGGGTAGAAATGCAAAAGGAGTCAAGCGCCATTTTTCACTTTTTTCAGGAGAGACTAAAAACATGTTGTACATTCAGCGGGACCATTTAAGACAGAAATAAGGAAGTACTTTCGAGATACTTCCATGCTCTATCGAACTAAAAAAAGTTTGCTTACAAAAAGCTATCCGGTTTCGAGAAATTTAATGAAACAGGTCACGTTTCGAGGTTAGATTTTGGGTCCGTATCGACTTTTAACATCTTTCAACATTAATTGTGGAGTCAATTTGCAGTTTAAGAAAAAACTAAAAATTTGAATTCTAGCTATTGAATGGACGAATTGATTTCCAAAAAGTTTGTTTAAAAAAAATCATGCAGTTTCGCGAAATTTGAAAATCCAATTAGGACTTCGAAATGGTGTAAAACTGACATTTCAACTTCAAAATAATGACGATAGGAGTAATAATTTTGCATATTTCCAAAAAATTAAGAATTGGGTTTTGGTTTATACAATGCTGAACGGAAGGGGCCCAATAGTAATTAAAAATAATTAGCCAGTGTCGAGAAAAATGAAATTTGATTTTTTACTTTGTGGTTAGAAAAGCTTCTCGGACTGTGAACACAAGAACACAAATTTTGAAAAATGATGCCCCAGAAAAATCCTTTGGCAGGCCCGTCTTTTATTGGATTTCATCTGATTTTTTGAGCTAATGAACCCGATTTCGAAAATTTGGCGCTTGACTCCTTGTGCATTTCTACCCTTCATTTATCATTCGAAAGAATTACATACAAAATGTTTGAAATCGATTAATGTCTTCTGTTCGGTTTTGGAATTTGAAACTTGAAAAGATTTCCCTTTGAGTAAAAACCTTATGGCTTTGAAAATGTGCGAAAAAGCATGCTTTTTTACACAAAGTTAATTCAAAATAAAACAAAAGAGTTGGACATGTTGAAATGAAGAAATTTCGAACTTGATATTTATATCTTTTATGTAAAAAATTTGCAAGTAACTAAATAAAAAAATATGTCTTTTTCGTTTTCACAGGTTCACATTTCTTCCTTTTTTCCTCATTTTGAATTGAAGGTTCATTCCTTTCAATTAAAAATTTTACTATTACATTTCAAGTTAAGAGCTCATATTTTTTGGTTCAAAATGGTGTTATTTCGTTCAAAATTTGATTATTTTGTTGAAAATTCAACAATTTTGTTAAAAAGTTTTTTTGATTTACTTTTTGATTGAAAACTCAACTGTGTCAGTTGAAAAATTAAATTTTTTTGTTAAAAATTTATCTTTTTTAGTTGAAAATTCAACTCATCGGTTGAAAATGCATGTATTTTTATAAAAATGTATCTTTGTTTGTAGAAAACTAATTCTCTTGGTTGAAAATTGATATATTTCATTAGAGATTCATGTATTTTGTTGAAAGTTCGGCTTTTTTGGTATAAAATCAATTTTTTTTCTACAAAAATTCAACTGTTTTGTTGAAATTTAATCTATTTTAGTTGTGGATTAAAGTATTTGGTTGAAAATTCTTTTTTTTTTTTACCTAAATTCAACTGGTTTTATTGATTTATATAAATTTTTTAGTTGAAATATCATCTATTACCATTCTGTTGAAAAATTATCTTTTTAGGCTAAAAGTGCAACCGTTTCGTTGAAAGTTAACCATTTTCTTAAAAATGCACTTTTTTTGTTGAAGATTCATAATTTTAGTGGAAAATTCATCTCTATGAATGAAAATTGAACCACTTTGATAAAAATAAGTTTTTTTTGTTAAAAATTAATATCGTTAAATGAAAATTCAACTACTTGCTTGAAAATTTAACTTTTTTGTAGAAAATTCTCTTTTTTCAGTCGGAAACTAATCTTCTTGGCAGGAAAGTTATTTCTCCGGTTATAAAATCAATTATTTGGTTAAAAATTCATTAATTTTGTAGAATTTTTTCGGTCCTAAATGAAACTCTTATTGAAAGTTTGCCTTTTTGATTTAAAAATTCATCTCGTTTGGTAAAAATGTCATCTTCTGTAGTACATTTCAACTGTTTTTTATTTAAAACGAAATACTTTTCTTGGTTGAAAATTTCACTGCATGGTCAGAGGATGCACTACATACTTTCTCAATTCAGAAGAAACAGTAATGACTAAATTTACGAAAAAAATGTAGTCGCAAAAATTACGTAAAATAAGAAGGGGGTGTATCTTATGGACCCTAACAAACGAAATAAATTGGTTCAAAATTTCAGAAAAAAACTTCATGTAATTTATGAACAGCCTCATAGTGCTTGTATGATTTTTTGCTGAGAAAAGTCGCGTTCATCAGAGGGTTGTCAAAATCAATACATTTGCCCTTTAAATACACAAAACCATAAAACGCAGACAGTTTTGATGAGTAAAGAAAGGCAGACATCAAATTTCACGTTGGCTGCAGGAAATTTGTTGACCCCATCGTCCCACGTGATCCCCAGGAATAGTGATTCGGGATAAACGTCAGTCTTCGTCTGCTTGTCGAAGAAACGATACCCATGAAGATTCTAGATAAGGTGACGCTTGAGTATTAAGAGTGGGGATGGGGATGTGGATGTAATATAATAAGGGGTGAAGGAGGGGGGGGGAGGATTGGAACAAGAAAGATCTTTTGTGCGAGACGAGAGAATCTTCCTATAAGACGTAAAAGTCCCTGTGTGACCCTCGACGCGAAATAGGGGTGGGAAATGCCGTTTTTCGGGTGAAGGAACCCCATGGATTTTCCTCTCGATCGTGCAAGTAACCGCTGTCCACGAAGATCACCTATGAAATTCTCTTTTCTGCTGCTCTCTTTTTCTTCTATATATAAATTTCATTTCTTTTTTAGTTGCTCCTGCTTCTTGCAACTGCTCTCTTCAGTCGATATTAAAGTTTTCTTCAAGTGCAACACCCCTCGCAGTCGTGTTAAGCTCAATATATTCGACAGTTGCTACAAATACTTTCTTCGACAATTTTTTTTTGTTCGCAACATTCTCTTCTTTGTGGTTTTCATTATTTTGGATTCAAATTTCGTTGAATATGCTTTATGGAGATTATTATTTTAATCTGAATCATTGAAGTGTTAATCAAAAGATTATATATTAGTTTTGAATACAGGCTTGAATACAGGCCACTTTTGACACTTTTTGACAATTTCTTCAAAAGATGCAACTATTTTTCTAGTACACTGGAACTTGGATTTAGTGAGACCGGGTTTACGGCGTTCAGCGAATTGATGATCTCAATATCAAAAATAGTTACCCCCTCTTTTTAATAGTAAAAAAATTGCATATTTTGAAAAATGTATGCTACTATTGAAACTATTTTGAATTTCTCAAATGAGTACGAGACCAGTAATTACGTACTAATTTTTGATAATTTTGAAGTACTCGTAGTTTAAGTTGAAATTCTGCGTGTCTCTTAAAAGTCTTTTTTATTTTTTATTCTTTCCAATTTAGACTCAGCAGATAATAAATTTTAATGACACATCACTATGGTGGCAATGCTAATAGTGTATTCAAAGTAAACATCCGCTGTTTTCTTTGCATGTTTATATTTGTGCACTATTGATCGCCAATTTTATCTTTAGGAAATACTAATTGCATTTTACCATGAGAAAATATAGAATAGAAATAAATATACTCGATAAATAGGATTGCAGTCCCACAAAGTACAGCAATTTTGCAATAGCATTTGACAATTTTGAATCTTCCGTAATAATTAGATTTGTCGTAAATATTGAGTCTATACTTAAACAACTTCTTGAGAATCCTAGAATACTATATTTTTACAAAAATAAATTATGCAAATTTATTGAGAGTTTTCTTAGAAGGATATAGCTTAGCAATACACAACATCAACTATGCTAATTATGGATCAACATTTTTTAGACCGTACTTCGCTAAAAATTAGGAAAAGTAGCTAATTTTTTTATTCGATACATAACTGTTCTTAAAAGTCTTCTCGAAAGATCCGGATCATTTCTTCAAAAAATTTCTACTTCAAAGTTAACAATAGTCCAATTTTTTCCAAAAATTTTCTGGATTCCGGTTCATATGGAAATCTTTGTTTGGGCATTACAGAGTGTAGTCGTCCCGAAAAATTAACGGAGCTGTAAAAGAAGATGGTCTAGTGGTCTTGAAATTTCGGAACGACTAGTCAAACCTATGAAAAATATTTGACTGCTTATCCCAAATTTCAGGACAACAAGGCACTTTAATAACTGAACAACAACTTTTTTTTGAAGTTTGTGAAATTCAGAAATTTTAAATCAGAAGAGTTCTGTCCGGAATGTATCCGACATCGTGGTGTACAAGGATTAGGAGTTCATTAAGTCAATGGCGATGATACTTCCTTCAAAGTACTTCCTGTAGAAGCTATAACCTTCTTACAATGATCCTCCCATTTTCGGAAGCACTCCTTAAAGTCACCTTTCGGAATAGCTAACAGCTATTTCTGACTCTATTCCATCGCATTCTTTTTTATTTCCTCTACGTTTTGGAATCGTTTCTTTTTAGAGGATACTTCAACTCTGAAAACCGCCAGGAATCAGAAGGAGCCAGGTCAGATCTATATGGGGGCTTCCAAATTTGTGTAAGGCCGCGTTTCACCAGAAATTGCTTAACAAGCTGCAAAAAATGGGCAGGTGCAACAGACCTCGTATGCTTTTCAGAATAAACAATGTTCCATGAATTGATAATGATAGAATCGTTATGTGTTCGCTACATCTAAATGTTTCTCTATTTTTCATTATTTTAATTTTCGTTCTTGCAGCCTGTATGAAATATTAAACTTTTGTTGCTGTGTAATCTGTAACGTCTTTACGTTGAAACTAAACATAATCTTTCAGACCTTCATTAGCAGGTACTTAAACTTGTTACTATAAAGTTATTTTCCAAGCTTTTCCTTTTTCCAGGCAACGTTTCCCCTTACTTTTTATCTTGTTCCCAAGCCCCGGAGATTTTTCCTAAAGGGATTTTCTTCTATCAGCGGCAAGGTAAGAAAGGACACAGGGTCAAACGTGAATTGTCCGTAGTTAATTGCGCGTCGAGTAAGCTCTGGAAAATATAAACGGAAAGAAGAAACCGGGGCTAGCGAAGTGAAAAGTGAAAAGTGGTGGCTCGCTAAACTACACAAACTGCAGAAAAATGGGGGAAGTAATTTCCCGAGCGGCACGCAAAAAGGTTGCTACAAGGATATCGAAGCTCGCGGCAATATCCACAGCAGGAAGCACACGGTTGTACGGAAACTCGTGTAACATCAATAAATTTAAATAGGAACCACGAGTCAGGGAATTTGTACTTTATATCCCTCCCACTATTTCCCACCCTCTTTTTCTCACCCTCTTTTTCCCACCGTCTTCTTTCTCTCTCCTACACGCGATTTTTCTTCCCTCTTTTAATCCATCACTACGTCCGGCTTTCAAACGATATTAAAATGCCGTAGAATAAATCAAGCGCACGTAGGGCAGATGTAGGGTGAAGAGGATAATGAAAGGGTACGCACCTTGTGACAGAAACAGCTGATTTCTGTTTTCCCTTCCTTTCGGGAATAATGCAGACGTTGCAGAATTCAAAATGCGTTTAGGGAAAAGCCTCAAAAGCGAAAGCTACACTCGTACTTTTTTCTTACACTTTGGACACTTTTGAAGAAAAAAGGATTCTACAAATAAGGAAGAAAATTTTCCTGATCCTTAGTGATTTAAAGTTGAAGCAAAAATCTCTACAGAGCTTCACTATATCCTGACATATATTTAATTTCAACAATACGTTACTATTGTTCATCAAAAAATCATGTATAAAATAGGTTTCAATTTTTTTGCGGCTATAGTGGACTTTTTGAAATTTTGGACTGCCTGAATTTAAGTATGCTCTATATTGAACTATCAATGTGAATGTGAATCTTTATCAAGAAGTCAGAAAAAATTCATTTGTCGAATCACAAAAGTAAGAAATCTCAAAAACTTCTTCCTGGATCTTTTAGAATCGTAAATAAATATAAAAAATATTCAAGGCACGCGAAAATTTTTAGTTGGTAGTTTTCTTATATTATTGAAAAATTAAGACGTTGCATTTCCTGTGGGAAATTATATATTATATTTGAAAAATTCAATTTTATAAAAGGTATTCTCTATACGTCTGGACACAAACCATGACCTCTTTACCTTGGTGAATCCGTAAGTTCAGACTTTGCATATAGTTATGAAAACTTCTATTTTTAAATTGTTTCATTGTTTAACCATTCAATTCACAAGATTCCAAATCAATTATTACGTTTCAAACCATTTTTAAAATTTGTTTTGAAGGCTAATTCAGAGCTATTACAAAATGCAAAATTTTTTAAAATCATTTGACCGTCTTTCTCACACGGAAAAAGAAATAATATTGAATCAAGAAAATATCATTACGAATTCGGATGATACATTAATATCTTTATCTAAGAAAATTTTTCTTGTTTCAAGAAAATCTAGTAACATGAAAATATTGTATCGTCCATATTCGTATAGATGATTTCTTGGTTCAATGCTCATTTTTATCCGTGTACATGAATTTGTAAATTTTTCAAACATTTATTTTTTCAATTCAGTTTCTAAAAGTGGTTTTCACAGAAAGTTTTTTAGAATCTGCTTATCACCAGCGGTAATTGCCGGTAGTGATAAGTGGATTTAAAATTATCATTTAACAATACCAAAATCGAAAGGAAATAAAATAGTTGTGATTCTTTGGCTTTTAGTCTCTTGAAATAAAAAATAGTAAATGTTAGTTTTATGAAAGGATATTATATAAAAGCATAAAATTATACCGTTTTCCAAAGAATGGAATAAATATTGAAATAATTAAGATTTTTGAAAGTTCTTGGGCTCATTTTGAAGTATTTCACAGTATTTTTGTTTTTTGTTGAAAATGTATTTACTGTGTTTATTATTCATCTTTTTTGTATAAAACTAATCTTCTTGGTAATAAAATCAACTTTTTGCTTGAAAATTGATCTTTTAAATTGAAAATTGATCTTTTATAGTTGAAAATTCATGTATTTTATTGAAAATTCATCTTTTTGGAAGTAAATTAATCTTCTTGGTTAAGGATATGTCCTTTTTGCTTAAAAATGCAACTGTTTAGCTGAAAATTGTTCTATTTTGGTGGAGTATTCACCTATTTTGTTGAAAATTCATCTTTTTTGGTTCAATTCAAATGTTGTTTTTTCAAAATCAAAACCTTCTTTGTTTAAATATGAATTATTACATGTTTTTCTTAGAATTCATGTTTTTCCCCGTTGAAGAATCAACTTTATGATTTGAAGTTGAATTGCCTTACACAAAATTCATTTTCTTGGTTGGAGATTCCTCATTGAATTTGAAAATTCAAATTTTCGGTCCTGAATTAACTTTTTCGTGGAAAACTTATATTTTCGGATTAAAAAATCAGCTGTTCAGAAAAAAATCGTAATTGTAGTTTGAAAATTCAATAATTGAATTGAACTATTCGATTAAAAATTGAACTATATATTTGAAAATCGAACAAATTTTTGCAAATTTGTTTTTAATTTTTCGTTAAAAATGATTTTTTATTTGAAATTGCTGCTATTTCATTTTTTGTTGGTGATTTTCCTTTCACAGGTTGAAGATGCAACTATTGGTCGTCATATTTGTTGGTCAAAAATTCAACTGTTTCGTTCAAAATTTGTCATTTTTGATTTAAAATTCATCTTTCATGGTAGAAAAGTCATGTTTTTTGGTTGAAAATGCAACCACTGAATTTTTTTGTCGATAATATTGGTCTTTAATTTTTCGACCTCCCTCCTATGTGACACTTTGTGGCCTTAAGGTACTCACCACCCGACTTTCAGTGTCACGTAATATGTTGACACTCTCGTACCGTTTAGACATTCACATTATTAAAAACTGAAGTTATGTGAAAATGACCTAAGCGATAATAAATGTTTAAAAAATAACAATGTATCCCAACTTCCTGACGCTAATTTACTTGAAGCATAAATTAAGTAGATAATTTTTTTAAAAAGAAACTTACATATACTTTACATTTCTTTGGGATTTAAGCTAAAATACGCTAGAAGGACAAGTAGGTTAATTCGTTCTGAAATTTATGCTGGAAGTTTTATTGGATTACGCAATATAAACCTTTTTATATCCCGCAGGCTACCAGATGCTTTACTGTAGCACGTAGCTTTAGAGTAACTCATGCATGTGTTTTGAAGAAAATCGTAGCTTTAGGTATTTAAAAGGCTTTTAAAGTTGTGTGTTATCGCACGTGAAGAGCAGGTTTCGCCATGCTGCGTTTCACAGCCTCGCAAAGTTTAATTACATCAATTGTACCGAGCCATTTGGTATACGGAAGTATGCAATGTACTCGTAAACACGTGCAAAGGACTCGAAAACATTTTAGAGATGAGGGACTTAGTTTAAATGATTTCGAGGAGAGGGATGCTCAGAGTTCAAAATTAATTCGATATTATTTTTATATTATATGAACAATTTTATGCACCAAAATCCGAGCAAAACAATAATTTGCGATCCAAAATTAGATTATCAGACTACCTCCTTTTTGGCTCATTAGAGACAAATGTATAACAGAGGAAAAAAGAGAGATAAAAAGGGAAGAGCCAGCTCAGATTCAATTTGGACCTCCTTATCAGGGATTACTTATAGGATAACTACCGGTATGAATAATTGGAAATTATGTTGATACAAATTAACAAAATATATGAAAAATATATAGACATTCATCAAAAAGGTAATTTAGTCCAGTTCTCAATTTTATTGGTGAGAAACTGATTTTTCTACAAGGAATTATTTTTAATGGTTAGCAACAGGAATTAATTTATTCAATCAATAATCCTATCCCATACCTTGTTGTACCTTGAGATACCTTTTTCAAATTAATAGCTTCGTTACCCTCTTTCTTGATAAATAATATCTTCATAATTTATCTCGCTCTTTGATTTCTCTTATGATGAAGGATTGTAATATTATACCAATTGAAATCATGAGCATCTCTTTTGGAAAAATTGGCACGAAAAAATTACAAAAACTAAAACAATTTTTACAGGAATCTACAAATTTATTCAATTACAGCCAAACTTATCGGAAGGTTCAACTTTCTTCTATTACTCGGACGAATTTTATACTTTTTTGTACTTTTTTGATATTGCTCTATTTTATTGTAGTTATAATTTCCTACAAGAATTTACAAAAAAAAAAAAAATCTACAAGAACTTACAACTATAAGGATCTACAGGAATTTACAACTATAAGAATCTACAGGAATTTATAGATTATGCAGACAGAAAATTTTTCTTTTTTGACCTACGATAAAAAATGTTCAGGATATTGTAATGAGATCACTTTAAATTAAGATATAAACATAATAGCTATTCCAAAAAAGCTTCCATGTTTCAACTTCAAAAAAATGGTAGGATATTGAAAGAAAATGATCAATTATCTTTAATAAACAATAAATACTCCCGTTCGAAGTTTTTTTTTTCAATATATAGCAATCAATTGGATACCATATATGTCATTTAAAATTATATCAGTGCAATGTTCTCAATATTTGTCATCCTTGATCGAAAAAGAACAACTTTTTTAAAGCAAATAACATTTAAACATTTGAGAAAGAATTGAAAACGTTCATTGAAATTAAAAGATTTGAACTCTTAAAGATAAAAATTGTGTCATTTAAAGTTGTAAAAACTTAACTGCAAATTAAAACACTCAAAGTGAAATACTTTTGAATTTTAAACTTTTAAAATTAAAGCCTAAAACATTTTAAATTAAAACTCTTGATAATTTGCGTGTATAAAATGGAAGTTTTTCACACTCTTCAATTGAACATTTTTTCACTAAAATCGGCTAAACTACATTATTGAAAATTTTAAGCTTTTGCATTGTACAGTTCAAATATTTTAAAACTAAATGAAAACAATGCTATAAATTTAAGGGTGTATCAAAAATTAGATACATAAAAAAAATTATATAATTTCATTAAATTTTAAGATAAAAACATTAAAATTATTGAGAGAATATAAATGATTATAGGACTTTTGTTATGGGTCTCTAAACGCTTATTATATCATACAGTGAAATAAGTACCTGAATTATAAGAGGTTTATCCATTAATACTAATTTTCATTTCCTTTCTGTTACAGGTGAGTCAAAGTCTAGAGTTTTGTGAAAAAGTTTTCTGTGAGTATACTATAAACTGATACTTACAAAAAATCTCATCTCGCAGAAAATTGAAAGAAAGTCATGAAATTGTGAAATAAAATTATGACCAGAAGAAAAATTAAATGGGATAAGGAAAAATCTTAAAAATTGGCTTTGTTTTTATTTATGCTGAATTCAATTTCTGATAACATATGAATTGAAGGTCTTCTGTCGCTTTTTTTTAATGATTAAAATTCGTGAACTTTATATACCAGGAAATATTTGTCTATTTTTGAATAACTTTCATCTGTTCTAAAACAAAACATTTGTTCCGTACACAGTAAATGTCAGTTGATAAAATTAATTCTAACATTGGATCAAAATGATATGGAACGCTTTTATGCACACTGTTAGAAAAATCTCTACTAAATTTAGCATACATGTAATGGAAGCAAAAATGCACAACATGAAATTAAATTTAGTATACCAGCGTACAGTAAATTTAGTATATTTATACAGAATTTAGTACACGCGTATACTAAATTTCATATACGTGTATACTAAATTCAGTAAGAATACACTAAATTTACTGTACGCTGGTATACTAAATTTAATTTCAGGTTATGTATTCTTGCTTCCATTACATGTATACTAAATTTAGTAGAGATTTTTCTAACAGTGCAGATTTTGGATTTCTTATCAGCAACTTGCGCATCAGAACGATCCGATTCTCAAGATCAATTGCCTGTCATGATTTTTTATGAGTAGCAACATTGGAATTTTGAGTTAATTTCGCAAAAAATTAAGCCCATACGTAAAAAAAACTTATTAAAGTATGCATTTGTTCATTTTTTTCAAATAATTGGGAAACAGCAGCTATTCTTATTTAATTATAAGCGCACATCACTATATGTCATACTTCATACAAAATCTATGTATTTGAATAAGCTAATCATTGCGTATCACGAAAAAATTACTTTTGTTCAATAGTTTGTTTTTAAAATTACAAACCAGTTTTAATATATTCGAAAATCTTAAAACAAATGGTATCACTGAGAAATTAGACAAAAAAGTTTAAACTTTCTTATTCAATAACAAATTTTTGTTAAGTCAGAGCGAAGTATTCGCACTCATTTGTTGTACATAAAAGACTCACGATCATTTCTAATAAAAAACATCAAAATCTGTCAAGACTTACTGTTGGTGGATTTTTGTCTGAAGAAGAATTTTGATTCAGAAAAAATATCATAACTTTTTCATTTTTTATTCAAAAGAACAAGAAGGAATTACATTTTTTATGTTGAACAAAAATTTCCAGAGCCATAAAGATTTAAATCCCAATACGGGACAATTTGAATTTTTGTCCCACACCGTAATTCACAATTTTCTAAAACATTCCTTTTTGGTTCAAGGAAGTTGTAAGTCTTGCATAAATAGGAGTTGAGTTTTCATTTTTTATGAATGAAAATCAATTTTTTAAATTGCAAATTTAACTAATCCAGTTGGAGATTCATAATTTCAATTGAAAATTACTCTTAATTTGAAAATCCAATAATTTTTGGTCAAAATTCATTCTTTTTTTTGGAAAGTCTACTATTATATTTCTGGTTGAGAATTCACCTGCCTTGGTTGTATTGTATCAATTGGTTTGAAAATTCATCTCTTTTGGTACAAATTTCACCTCTGTGGTTAAAAATCCAAGTAATTTAGATTGAAAGCATTTTAAACTATTTTTGCGAAAAATTCTATTATTTTGTTGAAAATCCAACTGTTTGTTGGAAATTGGTCTTTTTGATTTGGAACTTCAACTCTTTTGTTAAAAATTCGTCTTTTTAGTTCGAAAATGCATTTCTTTTGGAAGAAATATAATCTTTTTTGCTTCAAATTGTAACTGTTCGGTTGATTTTTTTTAATTATCAAATATTACAGTTTTCGTTTAAAATTTCTCTCTTTGGTAGAAAATTGAACTACGACGTTGAAAATTTAATTTTGTCGTTGTTCGAATTGCGGTCCTCTTAAATGAAAATGTATCTATTCCATTTTTTAGTTTTAAAAAATGAATCTTTTTTAGTTGTAAATTTACTATTTGGTTGGAAATTTATATTTTTCAAATGAAAATTCAAGTCTTTTGCAAGTATGTCTTTTGGTGTAGAAAATTCATCTTCTTGGTTGAAAATTTAGGTACTACTTAGTGGAACGTTGACCTAGTGTGTTAAATATCTATTTTATTTTAGGCTCAACATTCGTTTTTTTTTTGTTGAAAATTAATTTTTTAACTCAAAGTTTACCTATTTCATTTTTGGTGGGAAAATAATTTTTTTCGTTTGAAAATTCAACTACTTGGCTGAAAATGTATCGTTTTTAGATGAGAATTTATCTATTTAGTTAAAAATTCATGTATTTTATTGAAAATTTATCTTCTTTGTTGGAAATTCACCTTTTTTAAGAGAAAATTAAGGTATTTAGTTAAAAATTCATGTATTTCATTGTAAATTTGTATTCTTTGGTAGAAGATTAGTCTTCAGGATTGAAAATTCAACTGTTTGGTGTAAAGTTGAACTGCTTCGTTAAACGTTCATGTTATTAGATGAAGATCCATCTCTTTGGTCGAAATTCAATTATTTTGTTGAAAATTCGTTTTTTAATTAATTCATTAATTGAAAATTCTTCGATTTCATTTTTGGTTGAAAAAATCATATTCTTCATTTTAAAATTCAACTACTTGGTTGAAAAATTAATTTTTGTAGATGAAAATTGATTTATTTAGTAAAAAATTCATGTATTTTATTCAAAATTCATCTTCTTGGTTGAAAATCTACCTTTTTTATAGGAAATGTATCTACTTGATTGAATGTTGACCTCTTTTGTTTGAAACTCATTATTTTTGTTGACTGAAAATGCAATTACTCTCTTTTTGGTTGAAAATTCAACTACTTGGTTGATAATCAATCTTTTTTAGTTAAAAATTCAACTATTTGGTTGAAAATCAATCTTTTTTAGTTAAAAATTCACGTATTTTCATTGCGAATTCGTCCTTCTGGGTAAAAAATTAGTCTGCTTGAAAATTAAACCACTTTGTGGAAAATTTATTTCTCCTGGATGAAAATTTACCTCTTCGCTTTGAAATTCAACATTTTCTTCTCAAATTAATTTGTTTGATTGTTGATTTATCATTTTAGTTGAAAATTCATCCATTTAATTGATTTGATTCTTTTTTTGGTTAAAAATTCAATTAGTTAGTGGAAAATCAATCTTTCTCAGTTAAACATTCATGTTTTTCTTCATATTCAACGTTTCCTAAATCATTTTCTGTTGGTCCTAGAAAGGTTTAAATCTTTCAGAAGTGGGAATCGGAATCAGGTAAATCTAGAGAAACACGTTTTGAAGGTATTAACATAATTTCCAGAGCCATAGAGATTTATAGCCCAATATAGGACAATTTTAATTTTTTCCCCACCCTGAAATTCAAAATTTTCTAAGCCATTGTGAAAAATTTAATTTAGGATCGGCGGTATTTGAACATTTTGATCTGAATTTGCACGGAAAAAAGTAATATGAGCTGTCTATCGATACCAGCAGATTACTTCACTCATTGATCAAACATAACTAAATTAAAGAATTGTATTTTTATTTGAAGCAGCTTCATGCATTAGGACATGGATATTCCATTTTCTTATAATCTATAAACATGTTGTTTCTTTAATTCGTCAAGGAGATTTTTTGGTTCCATGATACCTTCACATCAAATCGGTTTTCATAATTTAAAAAAAAATTTGTGTAAGACATTTACATTTTATTTCTGTGTTATAATAAGGATAATCAGAATAATTTCATAATAATTTGTTCACACAAAACTACCAGGTATCAAGTTAATGCGGCATATGGATCAAAAGGATGCAACGTTTTGATACCTATATTCATGATCTGTCATAAAATTTCAACTGCTCAAAACATTATAAAATTATTTAAACCTCTTACCTGAATGATGATCTATTATTGATGATCGTTTAAAATTAAATTGTTAATCAAATTATGAAAAAAATCATTTACTTGGCTCCCTTTATTTGAATTTATGGTTATTGAGGTTGTGGATGTTTGTTTACAAATGTCAACAAATCTCGATCAAGGATCGATTATTATCAATTTGCTGAACTTGAATTTGGCAGAAAAGAATGTTTTTTGAAAATCGTGAACTGTCATTCTGTTTTGCATACTGATGCTAATACGCCTTGAAGTTGTTCTCCTTAATTTTCATTGATCCTCTAAAGCGAATCATATTGCGAGTTGAAGTTCCAGATCAAAATAGCTGCAACAATTTGATACCCCAAGTTTTAGTGTGTTATTGTTATTAGGTCTACTAATTAATTTGCTGCCTTTATTTTGATGTCTTGTAACTCCCGGTCAAACTTGATTTTTTTTTCTCGTCCTAAGGTAGTTTCAAAGGGCGAACCTGAAACTTTAAGACACAATATAATCGGTGGCGGTCTTGCGGACATATCCTCAAAAATCATTGGTGAATACAATGGCGTCCAAAAAGGAGCATTTGAGACACTGCATGCTTTTTGCATTCGTATTGAAGAATAATGTCTGTGAAATATTTGAAACCACTTTTTACACATTTTGCGTGTCACCGCACCTTCTCCTGAGGCCGAACTGCATTTTTTTCAATTGCAATGCAAAGAAATGTAGTAGCTCAAATGTTGCTTGTCGGACGCTATTTTATTGACAAATGAGTTTTCAAGTCAAGTCCACAGGACCGCCACCTATTATATTGTATTTTGAAGCTTAAGATTCGACCTTTAAAGCTACCTTAGAACGGGAAAAAATTCAAGTTTGACCAAGAGTTACAAGACATCAAAGTAAAGGCACCGAATTAATTTGCATACCTAATATATTTCAATAAACATTTGCTCAGCTATAATAATCAGAATTGAATTAACGGCATACATCCCTTGAGTAAATTCTCTCCTATAGAAATGTAGATCAGGAATTTTTGGTTAATTAGTGAGTTGAGCTTTGCTTAGAGTTGGAACAATAGGTTGTTCAACGATCCGTCGGTTGCTTTCCATTCACACCTGAGGACAATCTCCAGAGCACCCCTTGTGCTCTAAATAGTTGCGGAACTATGTAGTAACATGCATTTGAACATGCACGTAACACAGTTCCGTGTGCCAAGCGTGTTTGCCATGACCACAGAAGTACGAGTACATTTTAGTCGGTGGTATTTAACGCACGTCGTTTGCTTTGCTATGCTTTGGCGAATGGAGATTGGGGTAGAGAGTTTTCCATCCAATTATCTAAATGGTGGCAGCGTCACTATGTGGGATGCATTAAGAAAATTCGCATTGGGAAATTGAAACGCGCCGAGCGATCTTAGTCAGTGTGGTATGGTCGGTGCTCTGCCCATTTTCTGTTCTGAAACCCGGAACAAGGTGGTCGGTCGATTCACTTTCGTGATCACTGTAAATTAAACGATGCAGCATTCAATTCACGTACGAATCGGCCCGTGTAGATCCACGTGTCTCTTGAATATTCAAGGGCCGTTCGATGTTCATACGATGTATGCATATAACGAACTTTTACAATTTACTGTGCTGTAGTTCCTAATTATGAAGACATGGGTTTATTTCATCTGGAGCACAGTGATTAATTTTGAGGGAAATGATTTTAAATAATGACTGGCTTACAAACTTGTTCTTTCTTTGTATGCCTTAAAAATGCGTGCCAAAGCTCAATTGAATCTGAAAAGTCTTTCGAAAGTTATCGTGCCCACAGACTACAGACACCTTCGTAAAAATCGTTTTTTTCTCACTCAGGGTGTCTCAAAACTTGGAGATTTGATTAAAATAGACGAAGTCAAATTTTACATCAAATTAATACTCATTAGGATAAGAATGTGAAAAAAATGTTAGCTAGGGGTCATTTATAAATTACCCCGAAAAGAAACGTAGCCCTAAATCCTCTCAAAACAGGAGAAAGAGGGCTACTTTTAACAAAAATAGAAGAATAATAGGGGAATAAAATGTTTTGAATAAAATTTATGTGGATACGATTCATTGATTCATTGCATTCAATATGGAACACTTTGAATTTCTAAGATTCCAAGATTTTCTACTATAGAGATGAATTTTCAACTTGAAAACTTAATTTTTCAACAAAAAGACGAATTTTTAACAAAATAGTTGAAATCTTAACCCCATAGTCAAATTTTTAAGCCAAAAAAACGAATTTTTTCAAGCACTGTTAAATTTTCATCAATAAAGTTTATGTTTAACTGAAAAAAAAATTTCGCTATAAAGGATGAATTTTCCATTCACAAGGACAAATTTTTAATTTGAAATTCTACCGAAAGCAGTCAAATTTTCAAGCCAAAAACCGATTAATTTAGTAGACAGTTGCATGACCACTTTTCCACCATGAAAGATGAATTCTCCATCCCAAAATAGTTAATTTTCAACAGAATAGTTCAATTTTCAACCAAACAAGACGACTTCATCAAAGTTGTTAAATTTTCAACCTAAAAAGATGAATTTTCAAGGAAATGGTCGAATCTTCTAACAAAAAGATCAAATTCAACCAGAAATAGTTAAATTTTCAATCCAAAAAACGATTTTTTTAGTAGAAAGTTGAAAGATGACTTCTCTACCAAAAGACGAATTGGCAACCAGTAGAATTAAATTAAATAATACAATTTTTAACAAAATATTTGAATTCTCAACCAAAAGGATAAATCAATCAACAAAGAAGACTTTTCTAACAAACGACGAATTTTCAATCAGTTGGATGTAAAAAAACGAATTTTCAACAAAATAGTTGAGCTCTCAAATGAATAAATTAATTTCCAGCAAGTAGGATAAATTTCCTAACCGAAAAAACAAATTTTCATAAAAGTACATGAATTTTCTACCAAATAGTTCAATTTGCAACTTAAAAAGTATAAATTTCTAACCAAAAATAGTATAGTTAAATTTTAGATAAAAAATTAATTTTCAACAAAAGAAAAAATTGAATTTTCAACAAAACAAGATGAATAATCAACGAAATGGTCGAATCTTCTGATAAAAAGATTGAAATTTAACCAAAAACAGTAAAATTTTCAATCTAATAAACCAGTTTTCCAGTAAAAAGATGAAAGATGGCTTTTTTACCAAAAGACGAATTGTCAACCAGTAGAATAAAATAAAATAAAATAATTGTTAACAAAATATTTGAGTCCTCAACCAAAAAGATTAATCAATCAACAAAGAAGACTTTTTTAAAAAAGACGAATTTTCGACCAGTTGGATGTAAAAAAAAACGAATTTTCAACAAAGCAATTGAGCTCTTAATCGTAAAAATGAATTTTCAGAAAGCAGGATTTTATTTTCTAACCGAAAAGGCAAATTTTTATAAAAATTCATGAATTTTCTACGAAAAGTCGAATTTTCAACCCGTTGAATTAAACAAAAAAGAAAATGAATTTTTGACAATGTAGTTGAATTGTCAACAACAAAATTGAATTTTCAACAAAAAAGTTGAATTATCAACCAAAAGATGGATTTTATCACCACGAAGATTAATGTTCTACCAAAGAGACGAATTTTCAAAAAATAATTCAATTTTCAACAATGTCATTGAAGTTCCTAGAGAAAAAGGCGTATTATCTACAAAACAGTTGAATTTCCAACCCAAAAATATATTTTCTTCAGCAAAAAAGTTAATTTTCCACAAAATAGTTAGATTTTTGTAAAAACAGTTTCATTTTTAACCATATATTTGAATTTTTAACCAAAAATATGAATTTTCAACACAATATATAATTTTCAATCAAGTTTTTGAATGTTCAAAAAGCCGAAAAGATGAAATTTTCTACTAAACAGCTCAATTCTTACCTCAAAAATATGAATCTTTAACTTAAATAATGAATCTTGATCAAAAAAATGAATTTTCGACAAAGTACTTTAAATTTCAACTAGGTATTTGAATTTTTAACCAATAAAGAGACATTTTCAACAAAAAATGTAATTCAAAAAAGATTTTAATTTGAAATAAAAAACAGCTGAATTCAGCTTGAATAGTAGAATTTTCAACAAAATATTTGCATTTCTAAACAAAAAATAATATTTTTGAGCAAGATTGATTTTCTCAAACGGAAATAGTAAGATTTTTAACCAAACAGATAGATTTTCAATGAAAAAACGAATAATTTTCAACAAAGTCGTTCAACTTTCAACTGAATAGTTGAATTCTTGAACAAAAACGATGACTTATTGACAAAAAAGCTGCATTTCCAAAAAAATAAATCCATTTCCAACCAAATAGTGGAACGTGCAACCAAAATGGAATAGTTAAATTTACAAATTTATTAATTTTCATCCAAAAATGAAACGAATTGGCAACTAAACAGTTAAATTGTCAACCTAAGAAATGAATCTGCAATCAAGCAAATGAATTTTTTAACAAAGTAGTTCAACGTTCAACAAAATAATTAGTTTTTATTTCCTTGAAAATTAATTTTGTTAATTGCGTGTTTAACTTTTCCATTTTTGGTTCAAATGTTTCTTTTTTGTTTGAAATTTGAAAAGTGACTTTTGACTGATTTTTCAGTCTTTAAATCACCATTATTTGAATCAGTCAAAATTGACTTCGAATCAGGTACTTTCAACTGATTCATATTAAGAATGCATACATTTTTCACCTAATATCAGTAATGAGGAATTGTTTAAAAAAAAAGTGAACATTGAAGTCACTCTAATCGTCTATTACGTAAAAGGAAGTTTATTAGTATTCTCGATAAAGAAAATCAGCATGCAAATTTTGTGCCCTCGGGGATTTTAAAGTTAAGTATCCATAAAGCTAGCGGATAACAAATTTAATAAAGCTAACCGTTTATGTCATCGTCAAACTATACTTTCCTCATAAAATTCACCCTCCGCGACGACTAGAATATTAGAGGCGTCGTTGTGAAACCAACAGGGTGATTTTTTGTGTTGGAGGACTTCCACAAGATTGGTGAGGGTAATTATATCAGTATTCATAGTCTATATTTGACTACCATGACTAAAATAGATCATAATTTCTTTTCGTAAAATATATGATAATATTAGTCTTAGCATTTCAGCTGTAGCTTGACCCCGACGAGATCTAAGATTGAAAACTTTCCAAATAGTTAGAAATTACCGGGAATTTTTGGACACTAAGTAAAATCCAGGAAATGACAATGAGTTAATTTTTTCGCCCTCCTCTCACTGCACCCTTAATCAACACTTTCCTAACTTCTTCCGCCGCAACTTCCCCCTCTTACAGTTGTCCCAACTGAAACAACCCTTCCTCTACTTCCCCTTCCTTACTCCCCTCCTTAACCTCATTTATAATGATTTCCTGCTTGTCCTCATTAACACTTACTTCCCCTACTTATCATTTCAGCTACTCACCTCCCTCCATGTTCACTACTCCCCCTCCTTCCATTTTCCCTCATTGTCTCTCCCCTCATTTTCCCTACTCCCCCTCCTTTAATTTTCCCTCATTGTCTCTCCCCTAATTCCCCTCACTTCCCCTTTATAATTTCGCTTTTTTTACTTTCACTTTCCCTCCCACTTCCTCTATTTCCTTTCTTCTAATTTTGCATCACTCCACCTACTTCCCTCTCCCTCATTTACCCTCACTTCCCCTCCGATTAATGTTTCTACCTCCAACCCCCTTCTATCATTTCCCCTCACTTCCCCTCCTTGGAAAAAAGTACGACGGATGGATGATATAATGCAATGCAAAATAACTTTCATTTCAATTTTTCTTATGTTGAGTTGAGTTTTTAACTTTTTCCATTATGAAATCATTCAGTTTACAATGAGCAGTACAAGTCTTTTCCATTAAAAACTTCTCATTTTGGATCCTAATTTTCAAGTGTACATTTCAACTTAATGAATTTTAAAATGCAAGTTTGAAGACTTACAAAGATCGCTATTAATTTACCAAAACATTATTTGCCAGTGGCGACTCGTTTACGAGAAAAATTTTCTTCTATAAACAAAAATTGTATGGATTTGATTTTTTATTTATTAAATTCTCATATTCGTTTTTTTCTTGAATTTTCAGCAGTTGCATTTTTGACTGTTTAAACAAAAATTGGAAATTGAATTGAATTTTCAACAGTTGAAAATTCGATTTTCAATGTTCAATTGTTGAAAACTCAATTTTCAATTTTCTTCCATTTCGAACTGCAGAAAATTGAAGAAAAAGGGTAATTTTTAATAAAAATTAAGCGTAAAAAATGTTATATTTACATCGATTTTTTCGTGAATGGGTTGCCATTTTTTTATGATTCTTGAAAATAAATTGCAATTCGAGCATTAAAAATTGAAAAATATTTGATTTCATGAGAAAATATTGAATTGGTTCAAAATTAAACGATTTACAGATTTTTACGTTAAAAATTAAACTGTTTTAATTCAAGAGCCTTAATAGTCAAACAAATTCAAACATCTGATTGAAACCTCATAAGTTATTTTCAATTTTCAAATAACTTCAAATTGTTTATACATTCATAATTTAACGCTTTTATTCAATTTCCAATCCTATTTAAATATTGTTCCAGTCTAAAATATTCATTTTTCATGAATAATTATTAATGGACCTTCAGATATTCTTTGAAACTTTTTTTTACATTTCACAACGAAGTACATTAGATGAAAATAATTACAATGTAGTAAAACCAATTTTTTGAGTTGTCCAAAAAATAAATAAATTGCAGTCGAAGGACTTTTTAAAAATTATTTTTAGAAACGTATATTTAAATAAAGTTTTTTTTTTAATCTTTAAAGATTTAACAAAATTTACTACTGAGGGCAACCACTGTGTGCTGAAACCTTTAATTGAACATTTTTAATCGGAAAAGGAACAATTTTTAAATATTCACAAATATTTGACTATTTATTCAAAATGAGAAATTTTTATTCAAATATTGAGAACTATGAAATTGAAAACTGAATTGTTCGAAATAGCCTTGAATCGTTAAAATTTCATAGTGGTAATTTAAACATTGAACGTTACGATTCCAATTGTTCCATTTTTTACTATTAAGTGAAAATGTTGAATTCCTTTGTATAAATAACAATTTAACAATTATTGATTTGAAACGACTCATTATAAAAATAATTTAACTTTTAATTTCAAAAGTGTTCATAAAAAATTGATGTCTTTGAATTTTTAATGTTTCTAACTTTAAATTGCTTAAAATAATATAATTTTGAAAATTTACAAAATTGATTCATTCTTCAAATAAAACCGGGATTTTTTTCATTGATTTAAACGGACAGCCTGTTTGTGAAATCAGTGTTTGCCATTGATTGATGAAATTATAAAAATCATCCAGTTTTTATTTTCCCCTTTTTATTAAATTAAAAATTTTTCTCTAATTTCATCAACTTGAAAAAATTTTGAATACAGGTATTTTTTAGAATTCCTTGGCAAACTTGGATTTCACCAAATATGTTGATTGTGCTGATAAATTTTTACTTGGCAGCAATTTTTGCATCGTCGATGTTTTCGACGAATTTCACTTATTTTGCAGTAAAAGTTTTTGAATAAATAAAATTCTCATTCCAAAGTCATAATAATCCTTAATGCTGAATTAAAATTTAGCTATCCCATAGTTGGTTGAAAATTGCTTGTTTTTTGTTGAAAATTCAACTATTAAATTTTTCAATCATAATTCATATTTTTGTATTAAAAGTTCCAATATTTGGTTGAAAGTTGAATTACTTTGTTGAAAAATAATTTTATTGGTTGAAAATTTAACTTTCTTTGTTGAAAAATCATTTTTGTTATGTTCAAAATTAAACTTTTTAACTGAAAATTCAACTATTCCATTTTTGGTTAAAACTCGATCATTTTAAGTTAAAATTTCAACTGTTTGATTGAAAATTACCTTTTCTGTTGGAAATTCAACTACTTTACTTTGAATCAAATTTCTTCATTCGAAAATTCAACTATTTGGTTGAACATTTATCTTTGCAGGTTGAAAACTGAGATTGATATTATTTCTTTGATTAAAAATTCAACTATGTATTTGATTGAAAACCCTCTTTCTTGATTAAAAATTAACTTTTTTGTTGAATATTCATCTCTTCTAGAAGAAAGTTAATCTTCTTGGGTTGAAAATTCAATTTTTTGTTAAAAATGCAATGTATTTCGAATCGAAATATACAATAGAATATAACAATATAACGGATATAATTAGGGTTGGTATTGATATAATAAATGAAAATATATCTATAAACAGTTTTTCCATTTTTCATTTTCCCAGATATTCATTTAGTGGAGATATGTTGAAAATTTTGCATAAGTCAGTTTGATAGTGTGAGATTAAGGTTGTCTGATTTACTAAAAAATCTATTTTTTTTAAATTAAAAGTGGAGGTCAACTCTTGAAAAAGAATTATTGAACAAAATTTTGAGATACCAGTAGTATAAGCTCCAGTTTGATTGAATTGCTAAAGAATAGAGTTTTCAAAATTAAAAGTACAAAATCTTAAAAAATAATGACTTGATCCAAATTTTGCGAGACACAGTCCTAGATATTCATCTATCGCAGTTTTGTTGAAAGTTTTATACAAAGCGGTTCGATAGGAATAGTGTAAGCTCGAAGTCGACTGAACTGCTCAAAAATCGATTTTTGGGCACAAAAAGCGAAATATTTGTAGAATTAGTTATTGAATCAAAATTTCTCGAAACACATACTGGAGCTTCATATAGTTAAATCATCATTAATTTTTGTTAATAAGTTGGTTGAGTACTGTAGGCTACAGGTCGGCTGAATCTTGGTCTCTTTAAAAATAATTTAACGTCTTGTGATCAATAAGTTTTTTTTACTCTTTGAAAAGAAAATTGTTTTTGGTTATAAAAACTTTACTCAGTGAAAACATATTATTTTCAATTTAAAAAATCTACTTTCTCGGATATACATGAACATTTCGTTAAATCAAACAAATTTTTGTTCATACTACAAAGTATTTTATTGATCCAACCAAATTTTTATGTCCGATATATGTCAACCAAATATTTTGACGTCCATATAATAACCATATTCTATGGCTGAACCAACAAAAATTTGTTTAATTCAGCCAATTCGTTTTCTGAGTGTATTTACCACTTGTACCATTTCCTTTCCTCTGAAAAGTTATTACAAAAGCTAAATATTTATTGAAGAAAATAATAAAAGGATGAATAGAAATATTTTCTTCAGAATGTTAGTACTTGCATTTCCTCACTATTAGGTAAGAATGATAGAGCAAAATTGTTCCACAATAAATTACGTGTATATCCACATTTTCCAGTACATGCCAATGTGATGTAACAGTGACCAAGCAATTTTGTCTTCCTCATATGTAGCAATTCAACATTTTATCTATTATGCGCTTTATAAAATGATGAAAATGTCAGATAACTTATCGGCTAGCAATAAGATATATCAAAAAGTTAACCCCCTGATTATATCTGTATGTGCACACGGAGAAAATTTGTTCATTAGAATTTACCCAATTAGTTAGGTAAATGGAGGACATTACTGCATTTAGATAAAGTTTACAATTATTTTAGGATTTATTACAAAACAGAACTATAAATAATACAAAAGAGTTATGTAAAATCTCAAGTCCGAAAGTGAAAATCCTGATATGTAATAATTGATATAAGGGTTGTATTATTTTAATACCAGTATATTATAAACTAACGCGAAGTATTGTAAATTTTCATCAAATGAGTGATATAAAGTTTACTTTTGTGTGATATTAACGATTCACTTAAAAGAAAGTATAGATTGCAGAATTTTTAAAGAGATTTTCACTTCCATTAGGAGAGGAATTACACAACAGTAAGGTAAAATGAGACTCGCTAGGGACGTCAACTTTCTCAGGGCTGAAGTTTAAAGCCAAGTCCCCCGTAGACACTTTAACATTTTTAAGTTTCGGTTCATACTGTAGAATTTGAGAAAATATTCAAATATATATACTATCCTTTTATCTCAGTAGATAATACTCATTAAGTCACTTAATCAAAGTAGAATGTATTTAAAAATTGACGTACAAGGATCCGGGTGATAAAAAAACATCGGACGGCACTGGACAACTGACTTCGAACTTCGAGGCGGGAGATGCCCGAAGACTAATGTTTAAAAACAAGGTTGAATTTCTAACGAAAAAATATGAATTTACTACCTAAATAACTGAATTTCTCATAAAAGAGAAAATGTTTCTAACAAAATAAGTGAATTTTCAACTTGAAAAGATCAATTTTCTAGCAAAAATGAAGTAGCTACCGTTTTCGCTGGAAAAGTTATTTTTTACAACAACAAAAAAACATATCTTCAATAAAATTTGTTCAATTTCCAACAAAAGAAATGAACTTTCAACTAAAATAATGCATCTTCAAACAAAAACAATAAAAAAACAACATTTCACCAATTAGGTAAATTTCCAACCAAAAAGATGAATCTTCGATGAAAAAAAGACAAATTTTCAACTAAAAAATAAATTTTAAACAAAGAATAGAATAGTTTAATTTTCAGAGAAAGAAATAAGTTTGTGAACAAATAAAATGAATTTTCAACAGAATAGTTAAATTTTCAACCGAAAAGATGTAATGGCTAGGAAAAAAATCGAAAAATGGAGTATATTTGAATTTTTAGTTGGAAAAATGAATTTTTCTTTAAAAAAGTTAATTTTCCATATAAAAAATAATTTTCAACTGTAGAAATGAAAATTTCAACCAAAAAGATTAATTTTCTACCAAAAAAGAATAATTGTTAAGAAAATACGTGAATTTTCCATCAACATTTTTCATTTTTAATGGAATTTTCAATCCAATAGTTGCCTCTTCAACCAAAAAGGTTGAAAATTTCCAGAAAAAAAATTTCAACCAAAAGGATGAATTTTCAACTAAAAAACATAAATTTTTAACAAAGTATAGAATAGTTTAATTTTTAGTTAGAGAAATAAGTTTTTAAGCAAATAAGATGAATTTTCAACTGAACAACTGAATTTTTTACCAAAAAGATTAAATTTGAATGTAAAAGAATCTCGATAAGAAATTGAGTTAAATTTTTAGTTTAAAAAATTAATTTTCAATAAGAAAAACTATTTTTTAACCAAATAAATTAAATAAAATACATGTATTTTAACTAAAAAGGTTATTCTATGGAAAAAAAGATAAACTTCCAACAAAATAGATAAATCTTTAACTGAAAAAGCTAAATTTTCAAAAAAAAATATATTAGTTAAATTTTCAGATAGAGAAATAAGTTTTTGAGCAAATAACTTTAATCTCCGTAGAAGTATTTAAATTTTCAAGAAAACAAATAAATTCTCTTCAAAAAGATCAAATGTATATAGAAAAATTTCAAAACAAAATCGAGTTGACTTTTATTTGAAAAAAAAATTTTATCAATAAAAAAAAGTATATTTCCAGCAAAAGAAAGAATTTTGAGTAAGTGGAAAAAATTGGAATTCATATTGAATTCACTGGAGGAATTTCCTCGCTATTATACGGAAACTTCTGTAAATCATGTACAACATTCTCGAATAATATAAGATTTTCTGTAAAATCTATAAAAAAATGTTGGAAAATGAACCGAGTTCTTTTTCTAAAGAAAGGGTCATTAGTGCGCGCTTAGCACTCATATTGTTCTATTATTTTTAAAACGTAGACCATGCAAATGTTTGAAGTATTGAAAATCAAATAATTTAAAGTTTCAAGGTTAGAAAATTAAAAAAAAAATTATTTAATATTTTTATTTACTTCCAACCAATTTCTAAGCCCGCTAATTGATAGAATGTTACAATAACAAATTTCGATGAAACGGGGATCAGATATTTTTTTGTACGGCCCTGACGTACTTGTACTTTAACTTTATAGCCGAGATTTTTTCCCGATATTCTAACTGTTAGGTTAGCCGTGAGGTTCAGTTGTTAGGGATACAATGCGTTAAACGTAGCTTAGGTTGTTCGAAACCCGTCACAGCGTTTTCGATTTTTAATAGCGTTAATATCGTTAAAAGCGTGCGACTATATCGTATGTAATGTATCGTAATTTAATGTAATTGTTTAAGCTAAATTGTGTATATGTACCAACAATATGGTATACTTATGAATTGTACGATATGTGTGAGCATGTGTTTGTTAGTAGTGGATGTCCTCCACCGAATCAGTTTGTAGCAAGAATATTTTTTGTTTGCTGGCGCACGAAATTTTACATGACTGGGATGTAGAATTCACATATTTAGAGAGGTAGACTTTGTTTTCTATGATTGAAACTGTACCTAACAGTTCGACTCATTTTACCTAACTGATAGGTAATCGAGATCTCATTTTACCCAACTGTCAGGTAATCTCTGATATCTTGTTGTATTATTTCTTACTGAATCGCGAATTAAATTTTAATGAATTTATATTAAAAAAAGTACGCCAGTGCCGCCCCCGCCGCTCGGACACGTCTCCAAATCCTCATTTCGTTCAAAGTGCTGCCGTGATTTTTTGTTGGGTTTCTTTCTTGTAAGAAAATGGGTATTATATGGGTGGGACTGATCTATTCGGAAGAGGCGCTTCATACAATTTTGATAGAACTTCACTTACAGGTAAGTTCGTTTAATCAATCAATTGTATTACGCGCCTCTTCCTCTAGATCACAAGTAGATGTTTAAAGCCACGGCAGCTCAAATAATAATATCTGTTGATATCAATAAGAATATATATATATATATATACAATGAGACGTATGATATATATATATATATAATATATACGTATGAGACGTGGCCATAGGTGTATTTTACCGCGGTTCCACTGGGGGCTATTGACTTCTGTGTATGTGTCTTTTTATTCTTATTTGTTTTAAGTGATACTATTTGGTGGTTTTTTAACTTTATTTTTTATATATATATATATATATATATATTGATTTTTTTTTGATAACATTACAATGTTTAGAAACTGAAAAAAAATTGATTCTTATTCAATGAAATAAACCTTATTTAAGACACAATTATTACTTTTTTTGTGTTAGTATTGCATTAGCAAATGCCGTATTGTCTTCAGCAATACTCAAATCATAAAATTTGGCAAAAGTCTTCGAGTTCTGTGTCCAGCCTGCAGTTTTTCTAATTGTGTCGATGTTTATACCATTTTTCTTTGCAGTTGAGGTGGATGCATGTCGAGTACTGTAGGCTGAGAAAATACTAGTATCAACTCCACTTTCTTGTAGCATAAGCTTTACCCAGCGACTTAGCGTTTGAGATGTTACTGCAGAAAAAGGACGTCTAAATGAGATAAATAAGTTGTCAGTGCTTCCTCTGTTTTCTGAAGTTCTCTCCAAATAACATTTCAAAATTTTAGCTACACAGATGCTTTCGTCTTTCGGGTAGTATGGAATTGTTAGTAGCGGCTGCTTTCTGTTGAGTCCAGACGTTTTTACTCTGTCTGGAATCCTAATCTCAATCTTATCTTCCTTTTGCATAACATTTTTTATGTTTATTAAGGCCAAGGTCTGCAAACGGTGTCCCGTAATAAGTGCAAGCAACGTCGCGAGTTTCATTGATAACTTTTCTAGTGAAATCTCATTATGAGGAACTAAGGTTGACAAGTGATTCAAAACGACCTTGGGGTCCCACGTCTGATCGTACTTCGGTTTAGTGGGTCTCTGATTGTAGACTCCTTTAAAAAATCGCCTCAGTCTGTCGTCTTGAGCCATTTCCTTTCCAACTATAAGTGAGATTGCTGATCTTAAGCTATTTAAGGATCCGTGAGACGCTCCCTTCTTGAACTCTTCTGTGAGCAATAATAAAACGTTATCGACGGAACTGTCGAATGGATTAGTGCCTCTTTTGCAGTTGAACATCCACCATTTCTTCAAACAGCCTTCGTACTGTTTTAATGAAGATGTAGCCAGTGATGATATCATAATATCTATAGAGTCACTCGTGACTCCTTTTCTCTCGTATGCCTCCCGGATAAAATTCCTGCCACCAGGGTAAGGCTTTTCCACAGTGGGTGTGGATCTCTGTTTGGAGAACAAAGAAGGTTAATATCTGGTTTAAATTGTATTGGCTTGGATTGTAGAAGGCTTAGAAACAATGGATACCAGGGTTGTGTCGGCCAATCTGGGACTATTATAATCCCTTGTGCTTTTTCGGATTTTATTTTATGCAAAACTTTTAAAATAATCGCAAACGGAGGAAATGCATAGAAATAAAAACCTGACCAGGATACCGTAAAAGCATCAACTGCAATACTCTCTGGATCTGGGAACCAAGATATATACTGGTCGCATTTGAAGTTAATGCGACTTGCAAATAAATCTACTTCTGGGTTTCCAAAATAAAGAACAACTTTCTTAAACGCATCGTCGGATAATTGATATTCTGTCTCTGGTTGCGTTCTTCGAGATCCAAAATCTGCAACGCAATTATCTTGCGAGCTAATATATGAGGCGAAAATGTAAATATTCCTCGCTTCGCACCATTCCCATATCGCACGTGATAATCTGTTCAAGTTTTGAAATCGAACTCCACCCATTCTGTTTATGTAAGATAACGCGGTGGTGTTATCAACCCTTAAAAGAATATTGCAATTTTCCAAATCTTTGGCAAAACATTTCAAACCGATGAAAGCAGTGTTTAATTCTAGAATGTTGATATGACAGTTTCGTTCCGTTTTTTCCCAGAATCCATGGCTTCTCATATCTCCACATGCAATACCCCAACCAGTTAAGGAGGCATCAGAAAAAATTTCTAGGCAAAATTCTATCGGCCTGATACAGTTCTTTGCTGATCTGATGTTTACTTTCCACCAATTTAACTCTTCACGTACTTGATCTGAAATAACCATTTTTGATTCGTAATTGTTATTATTAATTTTTAAGGCTTCAAATGTATTTCTCTCGAAGGCCTTAGTGTGACCGCAGCCATATTTTACCGTGGGACAACATGAAATTATTGTACCTATGAATTCCGCGAATTGACGTATCTTACAAATTGAATGAGTTTCTAAATTACTGATCAAAGACAATACTTTATTGACCTTTTGCTGTGGTAGTTCAATTAGCATATCCTCTGAATTAAACATATATCCCAAATATTTTTTCTCTCTTCCAGGTGTTAATTGACTCTTTTTGAAACTAATAACAAAGCCGAGATTTTCTAACATTGTGCATGTGGATGATATATTTTCTAGACATTTTTGTTTGGTATCAACAAGTAATAGCCAATCGTCTAAATACACCACTGAAAGGAATCCTTGATTTCTTAATCGCGCTACCACCGGCTTTAAGATTTTTGTAAAAACATAGGGAGCAGAGCTAAGTCCAAAAGGTAAGCAGGTGTATTGACGTAACTTACCGTTGAAATGAAATCTTAAATATATCCTGTGCGATTCTGCTACTGGTATTAAGTGATACGCGTCTTTTAAATCTATGGAAGCCAGTTGACAATCAGGAGTAATAAGTTTTACGACTGTTCTCCAATCTTCGAGCTTGAAGTGCTCTGTCTCTACAAATTGGTTTAGACTTTTTAAATTTAAAATTAATCTGAAAGAACCATCTGGTTTATTTACCAGAAAAATTTTTGAGATAAATTGTCCTGCTTCCGATTTGCACTCCTCTATTGCACCCTGTTGTGTTAATTCGAAAATGCATTTTGAGATAATATTAAATTCTTCAGGAGACCAACTGGTTTCTTTTGGGACATTATTTTGATAAACCTTTGTATAAAAAGGCATTTTATAACCCCGAATCCAAGCCAGTATGACAGGATCGGAAGTAATTTCTTTCCAATTGCATAGGAAATATTTGAGTCTTCCAGCTAAAACACTTACGTTTCCTAGTATGGCCTGCTCCTCTGATCTGACCTCCTGCGTTCCTCTGGTGCATTCCTGCCCCTGTTCCTGCTGTTCTGAGAAATCCATTGATTCCTGCCGTTCTGAGGATTCGATTGGTTCCTGTTGTTCTGAGAATTCCAGTGCTTCTTGTTGCTCAACGTCAGAGAATTGTTCCCGCTCGAGCTCGGTTGTTGAGACTTCGATTTCGGTTGCTAAAGCGGGAATTTGGAGTTTTTTGGACCAGTAGGTAACTTAGGTTTCGCGGGAGCCTTAAGTTCCTTACTTGCTTGTTCTAAGGCCTTTTTTGCCTTCAACTTTTCTTCAAGGTCTTTTCCAAACAACCATTCGTCTGATGTCGTTTCGCTCAAAGTTTGCTTATAGGCAGTCAAATTAGACAGTAAAAGATTTCTTCTGATATTCGACTCATCACGCTGTAAATCCGCCAACAGTCTACCAACATCGCTGAGATTTTCAACCAGGGATAAATCAACTTTTTCTTCTCCTTCCTTAAGAATTGTAGATAGAGCTTTCCCAATTGCTGCCAGGCCAGCTGTCAACTTTTCTTGCCTTTCTCTGATGCGATCATCTCTCTTGAATATAACATCCTGAAGACTAACCGCCCTTATTTCGGGATTTATCTTCGGTGGATCGATTACGATGCAGTTACTTGGTGGAGGATATTTTTTAATAATCTCTGCTTTTTCCTCGTCTGGTAATCCCTTTTTTAAGATATCCTCCCACCTAACGACAAATTCTTCGAGAATTGGAGATGCCAGGATGCGTTCCTTTATAATTCGTTTACCAATGACATTTAAAACGTCTGGACCAAGACTTTTCGGATCTTGGATAGCAGGTGAGGCATCATTAGGCCGAGTATTATCCTGTTCTGTGCCTTGAACCTTTTCTGAGTTGTCGTCCTTCGATGGACCTGGAGAGTTATCAACTTGCTCTGCTGGGTTCATGTCATAATCTTCATTGAATTCGCTTGAGGAATATACATCTTTCTCATTTCTGATATCGGTAGCTGAAGATGAACCTGTCGAAGAACTCGAAGAACTCGAAGAATACGATCTGCCTATTAAAAACAAAATTTCTATCTATAAAATAATTTAATTTTAAATTGGATCATTTTTCTGGCAAAGAAAAATTCAATTTCAAAAAATCTAGTAATAACTCAGTAAATTATATCATCCATTAATTGATTATTTTTCTATTTATATAATTTTTTATTGTCGATTCGTCTGTAAGACTACTATGAATTTTGATCAAGTATTAACTTGAATGCAAAAAACCAGATCTCTTTTACATTCGAGTGATAACTCTTCTGTAATCAGAGTAGCAATTATTTGTAACTGCTAGTAATATAATAATTAAGTAATAACTTAATTAAAATATCTACTGAATAATAATACAGCATAAGCAATTATTGAGTAATAACTCAATAAACGGCTTGAGACGAAGTAATAACTTCCAATATAGGAGTAATAACCCCTTTAAAAATGAGTAATAACTCAATCAAATTGGATAAAATACAGAACAAAGAAATCTTATTCTATCTTTTTTGATGAACTGAGAAGATCAAAATGAAATGTCGTGTTGTCAAACTGCAAAGAAAAATAAAAGAACAGAGTTCCTAACCCAAAAAAGCTACTTACGACGTTTGTGCTTCCGACTTTTATGTTTCCTCTTTTCTAGCATTCGCTCTAACTTTCGAACTCGCCTCTCCATTCTACTTTTCTCATCATCGGAAGATGAGTGATATTTTCTGCGCCTATTACCCATTTTTATGAAAATTCAAACAAACTTGTGTGGCTTGTCCGGCACAAAGAAAAGGAATGAGGATTTGGAGACGTGTCCGAGCGGCGGGGGCGGCACTGGCGTACTTTTTTGAAAGCTTTGAATATTGTGGCAAATCCGGTAAAAGTTAGGGGTACTACTTGTGATCTAGAGGAAGAGGCGCGTAATACAATTCATATTTTCACATCAAATATTACCCTATTTCATTTTACATGACTGAAAGTGAAATTTTAATATAATGCCGTAATGTCCTCCGTTTACCGAACTAAGTTATGCAAAATTTAACACACGAATTTTCTCCGTGCATGCTGTGCGTCAGAGGCAAGCCAGAATTGTTATTGAAAAAAAATGTTTTTTAAACTTCATCTCGCTTGGAAATTTAACAGTTTGGTTGAAATTTCTTCTTTCTTGATGAAGAAGGCTTTCTTAGTTGAAAATTTGTCGTTTTTGGTTCCATTCTACTGTTTTGATATAAAATTTAAATTATTTTTTGATTGAAATATCAACAATGGCGTTTTATATTGAGAATTCATATATTTCATATATTCATATATATCCATATATTTGTATTACTTTTTTATAAATTAAAAATATTTTTCGAAGGTACTTTGACTAATTAGAATAGACAAAAAGATGAGTAACTAGCAGTAAATTCTCTGGGTTTTTATTTGCCAACATTCCAGATATAAATAATTTTAAAATCTGTTATTGAACCAAATTTGCAATATCAAGTTCAACAAATTTTTGAAACAATAATTTAGAATTTAGAATTGAAAGCGTTTGAAATCTGAGAAAAAATTTATGGAACGATTTTGAATTCAATACGTTCCTAATCAAGCATGTTTACTTTGGATAAAAATCTTGAAATTGAATAATTTCTGATGACAATTTCTGAAATAGCACAATTTCAAAATGCTCAAACTTGAATGATTTCAGATTAAAATTTTGAAAAGTGGATTATTTAAAATTCAAAGGACTGAAAAATCTTTTTTAGTTGAAAATTTGTATTTTTCGGTAGAATTAAACTGTTACCGATTTAAAATAAAAAATTTTTTCTGGTTGAAATATCAACTATTATATTTTTTTATGAGAACTCATCTTTTACGGTTGAAAATTCAATTACTTATTCAAAAGTTCAAATCTTATGTTAGAAATTCATTTTCTTTGTTAATGATTCATAATTTTGATTGAAAATTCCCATATTTGTTTGAAAACTGAATTATTCACCTGAATTTTTTTAAGTTGAAAAATAATTTTCGTAACTGAAAATTCAACTATTTGGTTGAAAATGCATGTATTTTGATTAATTTGTCCTTTTTGATAGTAAATTAATCTTCTTGGTTGAAAATTCATCTTCTTGCTTGAAAATTCAACACTTTGGTTGACATTTTTTTTCTTTCTTGACTAAGAAAGCTTTCTTCTTTAAAAATTAGTCTTTATGGTTAAATTCTACTCTTTTATTTAAAATTTGAAATATTGTTTGATGTACATATAAAAAATTACATTTTTTGATGAGAATTCATATTTTATGGTTGAAAATTCAACTACTTGGTTGAAAGATTAACTCTTTTGTAAAAAAAACAGTTCCTCGGTTGAAGATTCATTAGTTTATTTTAAATTTCTCTCCTTAGTTGAAAACTGAAGTATTATTTTAAAAATTCATTTTTTTATGAAAATTATTTTTTTTTACTAGAAATTCAACTATTTAATTGGAAATTCGTGTATTTTGTTGAAAGCATCCTTTTTGGTAGAAAATTAATCTTCGTGGTTAAAAATTCATTTTCTTGCTTAAAAATTCAATAGTTTGGTTGAGATCTTCTTTCTTTCTTGACTAAGAAAGTTTATTTTTTTAAATGAATTATTGATTATAAATTAGAATTATTGTTTGGTTTAGATATGAAAAATTACATTTTTTGTTGAGAATTCATCTTTTTTGGGCGAAAATTCAACTACTTGGTTGAAAGTTAAACTCTTTTGTTAAAAATTCATTTCCTTGGTTGAAGATTCATAATTTTATTCAAAATTTTGTTGAATTCGTTCTTTCTGGTAGAAAATTGATCTTCTTGGTTAAAAATTCATCTTTGCGCTTGAAAATCCAACAGCTTGGTTGAAGTTTGTTTTTTCTCTTGACTGAAAAATCGTTGTTAGTTGAAAATTTATCTTTTTTTGTTTGAAAATTCAAATACTTGATTGAAAGTTAAACTATTTTGTCAAAAATAAATTTTGTCGATTAAAGATTCATCAGTTTCATTAAAAAATCCTCTATTTAGTTGAAAACTTAACTATTCTGTTAAAAATCTCTTTGTTATGGTTAAAATTAATTTTAACAGAAAATTGAACGAACCCAGTGGAAAATTAACCCGCTTCGTTGAAAATGCAATGTTCTTACTTGAAATATTAGGAAGTTGAAGCGTTTTAAATTGGATTCAATATAGTATCCACATTAAGTTTTTGTAAAAGAATATATTTCCCCATTTTCGTGGAAAAGCTCCTTAATTCCCCTGTTATTACAGGGTAGGGGAGACCAACCTACAATAGACAATGTTCCTACAGTAGATAATCATTTCATCAGCACGAATATAAGTACAATAATCAATTCTAATTTGAATATATTAACACATATCGTGCCTTAACGATAAATTACATTAAATAAATTATTTGACATACATTGGTATTTGGAATTGATGATTATCTACTGTATGATCATTATCTACTGTAGGGTGGTCACCCCTATCTACTCACCTAGAAAATATCTTTTATTAAAAATAATAGGTTAAATATGCATTAAATTTCAATTATATAAAGGTGAAATAAAAATTTGTTTCAATTATTATTAAAATTCATAGACTTTGGGGAAAGTTCAAGAAATTAGTAATTATGTTTATTTATTTAATTAATCGATGATGATAGTATATTTAGGAATATATTTTCATATAATTTTTTAAAGTTTTTGAAATTAAACGTAATAATTGAATCCTTAGAAACTTGTACCATTGAGAAATTATTGATCCTTTGCTAAAGTGATTTTTACGAATGAAAAAATATTTATTCAATGTGACATATGAATAGTACTATTTTTACACATTCAGATATTTACAAAGATTAGTGAACTTTTTCTACTTTAGATTAATAGAGAAGGATCTTTACTGAAAATCTCTATTGAATGTCACTCATCATTTTAGGTTTATTAGAAAGGTTGATACGTTTTTTTAATGACTTTTTTTATTGAGTCGTTTTTCAAAGCCTTCCTCATCGCTGGTTTCATTAAAGTGTATCTTGACTCAGAGGGTATAAACTTTACCTTATACCCTTTGATGGATCGATGACATTGACGAAGACAAACTAATAGGGATAGCACCAGAACCGCAGGAAATCAGAGTCCAAGAACTTACCCTCTTTGTCACCACATCTATACGACCCTCGACTCGTTTTTGCACCTTCTCGTATTCATCCCTCAAAGAAATCACGATGCAGGTGTCTGTTACGGGGTGGCTCTAGCCAGATGCGATATTGCCTTTAGATTATGTGAGATATGACCTGCTATTGATCGTAGTCGATGGGAGAAAGCTTACCAGCACTCAGAAGTGTATTGCTAGCCCTGCGGCTATTTTATTAGATTCGCTATTATTAAATATTCAAAGCTGGGCTCAGCAAATTTATAGGAAGTTATTTGAAGGCTAGTTTATTACATAACAAATTCTTTAAAAACTAGTCAGAGTACACAAAAAGGGTTTCGTAGCCTATTAAGATGATAATTAGATCGGTGAAACCTACCCCTCCCACTCCCCTTCCTTACGTCCCCTATATTTTTCTACTTCCCTTCTCCTCCCGTAATATCCCTCTCCACATTTCAACTTTCACTTCCCCAACTTCTTTCTCATCTACTTTCCCCTCCTCTTACTTCCCTAACCAAAATCTCCCTTCCCATAATTTCTGACCCTACATTTCCCCTATACATAGTTCCCCTAGTTCCCCTTCCAACACTTTTTACACACACCCTTACTTTCCCTTCCCTTATTTAGACAACTTTCCCTCACTTCCCCTATTTTCCCTCCCATAATTCCTCCTAACTTCTCCTACTTCCCCTCTCCTTATTTCTCCTCACATCTCCTACCTCCCCTCCATCATTTCCCATTATTTCCCAATACTTCCCCCCCTTGAAAAAAAGTACGGCGGGTGGACGGACGGACACCCGACCGAAATTATAAGGTTTTTTTTTGCCTGGGGCTACGAAACCCTAAACATCAAATAAACATTGTGTTAAAGGGATTTTTCCAGAATATCATTCTTTGGTCAAATATTTTGTTTAACTTATTCAGAATATTAGTTAGAATTTAGTTGCAATTTCACCGCAGCAATCATTTTTGAGTAGAAAAATTCATCTTGTTGATCAAAATGTCAACTATTTGGTTGAAAATTCATCTTTCTTGGCTTAAAATAAACTTTTTTGTTAAAAATTTGAATGTCCTCTAAAAAATCCATCTTTTTGGCTTGAAAAATTCCACCATTTTGTTAAAAATGGAACTGTTTTGAGTTGACTATTAACCTTTTTATTCGAAATTTCGACTATTTGGTTGAAAATTTAAGCATTTGATTTAAAACTCAAGTATTTTGTTGAAAATTTAATTATTTTGTTTAAAATTAAGCTATTTTCTTAGCAAGTCATCTGTTAAGTCGAAAACTCGCCAGTTTTGTTAAGAGGTTATCCTTCTTGTTGAAAATTCAACTGGATTATTAAAAATTGGTCTTTGTAGGCTGAAAATTCAACTATTTGGCTAGAAATTTAAACTATTTGGTTCAAACTTAAACTATTCGAATGACAAATGAACTATTTTTTTATAAATTTAACTATTTTGGTGGAAAATTCAACTATTTGATTGAATTGAATTTTTTCTTTGAAGATTCATTATTTTAGTTAAAAATGCCTCTTTTTTGTTGAAAATTAATTTTTTTTTTGTAGAAATTTCATCGGTTTTGGTTAAAAATTTAATTATTTTACTGAGAATTGAATTGTTTTTTGTAACACGAGTATGTTTTCCTTGCTTTCTGAGCGTGTGCCCACTTTACCGGCAAACCGGGTAGTGACCGAGAATTTTTTGTTGGATCAGGAATTTTGTTAAATTTTCAATAAAAGACCTTAAAGTTGATAAAATAATGGTTAGTTTTAATTTCAATAGAAGCATATAATATAGAACGTCCTTAAGGGTAAAAAGATCGTTAAAAATATTTATCAAGTAAGAAAACCCTACTATTTTTGGTTGAAAATCATTTCTTTTTTGTTAAAAATTCAAAAATTTGGTTGTAAATTTAATTATTTTGTTAAAAAATTCATATTTTTAGCTTGAAAATTTCATCATATGATTAAACACATAATTGTTTTGTCGAGGATTCATCTCTGTTGATTAAAAGATTAACTATTTGGTTGTAATTGCAACTGTTTGATTGAAAATTAAATTTAATGTTGCAGATTTAACTATTTGTTCAAAAATTCATATTTATCTCTTAAAAACTATCGTTTGTGTTGAAAATCCACATTTTCCGGTTGATACTTCAACTGCCTACTAAAAAATTCCTATTTTTGGTTTGAAAAATCAAATATTTGGTTAAAAATTCAACGAGTTGTGGTTGAATTTTAATCTTTTTTGTTCGAAAATTCGAGCATTTTTTTGAGAAATCATCATTGTAGGTTGAAAGTTCAAAACTATTTAGCTAAAAATTCAATTATTTTGTTGAAAAGTCATCATTTTGGTCGAAAATTCAACGCGTTTCGTGGGCACTCGTCTTTTTTATAGAAAATTCGTCCTTTTGAATGAAAATTCATCTTTCATGGTAAAATAGTCATTCCTTTTGGTTAAAAATTCAACTTTCGTGGTTGAAAATTGATTTTTTCTAAACTGTCTTCTGAAAAAGTCATAATTTTACCTGGAAGATTTAACGGTTTGGTTTAAAATGCAACTGTTTTTGGTTAAAATAGAATCCCTTTTTATTAAAAATTGGACCATTTGGTTTAAAACTCAACTATTTGGTTGAAAATTAACTTATTTTATTAAAAAGTGGACTATGTTCTAAAACATTTAATTTTTTAATTTGGAAACTCAACTTTTTTGTTAAAAATTCATCTTTGGGTTGAAAATGCAGCTATTATCTTGTAAAAAATACAATATATTTCGACTTGAAATCTTAGGAATGGAAATTATTGGTACTTGTATATTAATTTTATTTAAAAGAATTTTTTTCCCTATTTTTTTTTTGACAAATTGCAATATTGTCCCTGTTATGAGAGTATTTTTAACTGTGGAAACTAGTTACCTAAAACTGTTTTTATTCGTATGACCGAGACAAAATGTAAAAAACCGAGACCTTTCCCGAGGATAAAGTTTGTTAGTTTGTATAAATTAAGTTTATGAAATTAATACATTATTATTTTAAATGTTTCATTCAGAAGAATTAAAATTTGTCTGCTTTAATTTGCAGTTAAGTTTTGATTGCTTCGAAAGAAAAAATCTTTTGCTTCAACAGTTAAAACATTTTAATTTGAAAGACAGGAAACAATTTTTGCTCACCGGGAAATGACGGAGAATTTTTCCGGCCGATAAAAGTGGTCACCCTGCTTATATCAAAATATTGACGTTTTTGTTCGAGAGTTTTGACCCTAGACGCACGTCAAGACGTGATTATTATTAAATCTGGTTTTAATTAAACTCTCGCTGCGTGTAATGCAGACTGTAACCATAGGACGAGATATTTGCATACATAGTGGACACTTTTACATTCACTTGGTGAAATACATGTGGCCGAGTCTGCATTCGAACAGACAAATGGGGTTTTTTCCCTCTTTAGATTGGGAGCAGAAAAATATAAATGAGACGTCACTTTTAAATGCACAATCCGTAGCTTAAATCTTCTATACCAAAGATCATTTTGCAAGAAAAGTATTACAAAATGAAAAAAATAAATTAGGCTACATATTTGTGGGTCGTACTTAAAGCCGTTCACAGAAAAAACAGAAGATAAACTTTACATCGATTTCCGACGAAAGATTCTCTGCAACAAAAATTAACTTCACAGGATAAACTTTACACAAATATCGGTTAAACTTTCTTTTTTATTCCATGACAAACACATGTATTTTGAAAGACGCGAAGTTGGCTGAACAAAACTTTATCGCTCTAAAAAATTTCCTGCAACAAATTTTATTCTTAGTTTTTTCTGTGTTGTTCTTGGTGGTTCAGAAACCACATTAAACTGTATATCCCTCTCACACCACTAACTAAGTGTGTAGCATTCCATTCCATATTTGAGGGCCCGGATCAAATAACCGTCTCTACTATTATTTGGATCAGAGTGTTCCGGGAAGGGGAAGCTGAACATCGTCTTAAGTAAACGCAAGCAATAATTTTATAAAATTTAAAAATACCAACGAAATCATGACCTATTTCTCATTGTCGAAAACGGATCAAATTATGATAAAAACAAACAAAGTTTTGGTAAACGTTACTAAAAAAAAAACTTAAAATAAGATTAGAAAGAGTCATATTATGCTTAAATTTCCAATATAGTTTTTAAATCTTGAGTCTCAAGTCGAAAAAAGATAGAGAAAAATTATTCAGTTATATAAAGACGATGCTATGGTTAATTTCCCGAAAAAAAGAATATTGAATATTCTTTCATATTAATATAACGATAATATACTTCAGAATAGCTTTAAGTGAAAATATATATGTTTTTGGTTATGTAGAGTAGAACGGGGTGAGGTATCCAGTGGGGCGAGGCAGCCAATTTGATCTTATTCCCACAGCGTTAATTGAAATCGCGCGCCTATGTAATGCAAGGTGGGTTAGGTTAGTCCGATGTACTTGCCAAAAGTCGAGTGTCGTGACTGTCGCAGTTTGTAAAAAGCAGCGTCATTTGTGAAAAACTACTAGCAGAAGGGACATTTTCGTGATTTACGTTTGTTTATCCTTCGTCTATAGGTTGGGGAAAAAAGTTTAGTGAGTGTTTTCTGCAGTTGGTTTTTCGATATTCAAAATACTTTTTTTTGTGTGTTTCTGTTTATTAAGACTGTGTGTGCCGCCTAATAACTGCTGAAATGGTTAGCTGCCTCGCCCCACGTTCTTACAGCCGAGCAAAAACATAGCGTCTTTGGAAAAGGGTTGTAGAAATTGTAATGGGTAAGCTAAGTCAAGCTGCCACGAGGCAAATTTGTAGCCAAGGAATCAAGCTTTCTAACGACACCACACACTTTTTGATATCTCTTCAAACAAGTGCTCTGCACGCCAAAATGTGGAGTCTTGGCTGCCTCGCCCCGTTGTACTCTACTGCTTCTGGTTAACGTTTAATCTTTTCGTTCAAAAATTCAACTATTAGGTGGAAATTGAACTATTCGGTTTAAAACTCAACTATTTTGTTGAAAATTCAATTCTTTTGTTAAAAATCAAATTATTTTGTTAAGAATTCATATCAGTTTGGTCGAAAATTTTAATAATTTTCAAAATAATTTTCGTATTTAAGATTTCACGACTCTTTCCCCCTTTTTTCAAAGTCCGAGGTAATTCACTTTCAATCCGTTAATCCAAGAGTAATTGAAACAATTCTGAGTCATTCAGATAATCCACGTAATCAACTTGTAATGCGGGGCAATGCAAGTAATTCGGAGTAACTAACTTGTGATCCGAGTAATCCAATTGCAATCCAGTTATAATATGGAGTAATCCAGTTCTAAACCGGGGTAATCCATTTTTAATTTAGGGTTATTCCGATAATTCGGAGTAATCCACTTGCAATCCGAATACACTTGTAACCCGTGGTAATCCACTTGTGATACAATACTAGTATATAGTAACCCAGTTCTCATTTTGGGTAATACACTTTTAATCTGGAGTAATCTAGAGTAATCCAGGTAATCTACGTAATTCTTGGTTAAAAGTTAATCTTCTTTAGCTGAATATTCACATATTTTATTAGGAATTTGACTTTTTCGGTCTAAAATTGATTTTCTGTGTTAAAAATTCATGAATTTGGTAGGAAATTTACCTATATTTTTGAAAATCCAGTTTGAAGTTGAACTAATTTTGTGAAGATTTAGTTTTCTGGTTGAAGATTCTTAATTTTGGTTAAAAATTTAAATATTTTTTTTTTTAATTCGTTTTTTTTTTTTTTTTTTTGCTTGAAAATTCATCTTTTTGGTTAAAAACTTAACTATTTCAATGAAAAATTCATCTATTGGGCTGAAAATTTATATATTATAGTTAAAAAGTCGTCTTTTTTGGTGGAAAATTATTCTTTTTTTTTATGATATTTGTCTTTTTTGTTGAAAATTTAACTATTTTTGGAAAAATCCTTTTTTTTGTGAAAAAATGTTTTTTCAACTGAAAATTTAAGTGTTCCATCTTTGCTTGTAAATTTATCTTATTTAGTTGAAAAATAATCTTTTTGGATTTTTTGTTGTTAAAAATTTATCTACTTTGGTAGCAAATTTAACTATATTTTTGAAAAATTGTTTGTTTTCTTAGTTTGATTCGTAATTAATTTTTTCAACTAAAGATTCAACTGTTCCATTTTTGTTGGAAATTTTTTTTTTTTTTTAGTTAAAAATCCAACTGTCCTGGTTGAAAATACTTTATTTCTAACAATTTCGTTTAAAAAAAATTTTTTTTTCTAAGAATTGATTTTTTCAAACCTGTGAATTTAACTATTTCATTTTTTGTCGAAATTTGACTTTCTCAGTTGCAAATTCATGTATTCGGTTGAAATTTCCTTTCTTTTTATAGAACATGAATATTTTTACTTGAGAATTCATCTTTTTTGTTATAAACTTAGGTATTTTCTTGAAAATTCATCTATTGTCTTGAAAATTCATATATTTTGTTAAATATTCGTGATTTCTGTTGTGAATTGAATCTTCTTGCTTGTCAAATTTAACTATTTGTTTGAATATTTATGTATTCTTGTACGAAGTTGAGCTTCTTGCTTGAAAATTCATCTTTTTGGTTGAAAATTCAACTATTTTGTAACTATTCTAACTATGCTTTTGAATTTATTGGGTGAAAACTAATTTATTGAAAGAAATTCAAATATTTCATTTTTTATTATAAACTTCTCTCTTTTAGTTGGAATTTCATCTTCTTGGTCAAAAATTCTTTTTTTTGTTGATAATACATTTTTTAAACCGAAAATTTAACTTTTTTATTCATTTTTGTGAATTTATCTTTTTAAATTAAAAATGAAACTATTTTGTTGAACACCATGTATATTGTTAAAAATTTGCATCTTTTTCAAAAATTCATTTCTTGGTTCGAGATGTATAATTTTAGTTAAAAATTTATCTCTATGACTGAAAATTGTACTATTTTGTTGAATTTTTTTTTTTAATCAATTTTTCAAATTGATGACGCAAATATTTCATTTTTGGTTGGAAATTTAGCTTTTTTAGTTGAGAATTCAACTATTGGTTGAAAATTTGTATTTGCCGTTAGAAAATCAGTCTTATTGGCTAAAAATAGATGTTTTTGATTGAAAATTATTCTCCTTCGTAGAAAATTAAAAAATTTGGATAAAAAGTCATTTTTTTGGGATAAAGATGCTTCATTTTAGTAGAAAGTTTATCTCAGTGGTTGAAAGTTTAACTATTTTGTTGAAAAATCATTGTGGTTAGTTTATTAATTTATTTTTCAACTAAAATTTATACTATTACAGTTGAAGACTCCTCATTTTAGTTAAAAATGTATCTCTTTGATTGAAAATTTATCTATTTTGTTGAAAATGCAACAATTTTGTTGAAAATGCAACAATTTTGTTGAAAAGCAATCTTTCTTGCTTGTTAAGGGGTTAGTCAAGTTTCTGGCGCCCAAAAAAAGGCAATTTTTACTATTTTTTTTCAAAGGCAGGTTTATTTACATTGAAACAAATGTCGTGGCATTCGAATACTAGATATTTCAAAAAGCCACAGTAATTTTTCCTCATAGAATATCTGTAAATAAGCGAGTTATAGTCCATCTCCCAGAAGTTTAAAAAAAAAGTGTTTTGCGGTGATCAATACTCATCATGACAGGATCATCTGAAACGAAAAGCTTGAGTGCCAATAGCTAAAGGATCAATTTCTCTTGTCTTTAATCAAAGCATTTAGCGATATTTCAATTTTTGACAAAATGGCGCACGTTTAAACACAATTTTGTTTTTTGTCCAAAAAACCGTTTTTTTCGCTATAAAAAAAAAGAAAAAATTGACAAAATCAAAAATCCTTCGATCAAGGAGCTAACCAGAATAATCTAATGCAATTCAGAGTGATATTAGGTAATCCAGAGTAATTTCTTATATAAAGGTAATCCAGGGTAATCCGTATCAACTGGTGTAATCCACCTCGGCTGGACCACCTTTTGAAAAGTTGCTTCCTCCTCGAATTCTGTATATTCGCAAACACGGAGAATTAATCTTAATATATTTGCCTTCAGTAATCGGAGAAAAAGTCTATGTTTCTTCGTTTATTGACGGAATGGCCTGCGAATTAAGTCGAGAGAGTAAGGTTGCAGAAAGTGTCGGTAAAGAAGATGGAGGAGAAAACGAGGCAAGGAGGGTGGTCATTAGAGTTTTTTTCCTCTAGATCTTAGGGTAGTTGTCGATTCGAATCCCTTGGCACATCCATTACCTGGAATCTATGATTTATCCGGGATTAATCAGTCACATCTTCGCCTTTCTCTCATCCTCTCACCCCGTGATGAAATGTCAAGAAGTAACGGATTAAATTAATCAGTCATGCTTTGACTGAAAAATCAGTAATTTCTACTAATAAAAAGTCGTTTTAACAGGCGTTATAATCAATCTTGCTGAGTGATTCATCTACTGTAAAAAAGATAGTGTAATATTTTTTAAATTAAAATGCTTCATTAGATTCCTGCACTTCAGTGAATGATTGAAATAACCGAAAATAACTGATTCATACATTGAATTTCACGGATTATCAATGAAAGTTACAGTTTAGATTTTCAAAAATACTGATTCGTTTGGTGGATGTTACTGATTAGTTCAGTTCGTCTTTATTGGTGAAGAACAAATCTTCTTGGTGAAAATGTAACTATTTTGTTCAAAATTAGTTCTTTTTTCGGGCAGAAAATTATTTTTTTAAGTAGAACTAATCAATTTTGGATTGAAAATTAATCTTTTTTAGTTCAATATTCAACTATTCGGTGAAGAAGTCGATATTTTGTTGAAAAGTCATCTTTTTTTGGTTAAATTCCACTGTTTTATTTAAAATTAAGATCTGTTTTGTGTGGAATTTCAACTACTAAATTTTTTGTTGGGAATTCTATCTTTTTTCAATTACAAATTTTACTGCTTGATTGAAAGTTGAACTTTTTGAAAGTTGAGCTTTGTTAGAAATGTATTGTATTCCATGATTCAATACTTTAGGTGAAAATTCATATTTTTAATTGAAAATGTAACTATTTTGTTTACAATTTGCATTTTTGGGTTAAAAATTGAATTTTTTGATTGAGAATTTATCTTTTTTGGTTGAAAATTCAAATACTTGGTTGAAAGTTAAAATACTTTCTTGAAAATTCATTTTTTTTTTTTGTCAAAGATTCATCATTGTGGTTAAAACTCATCTCTGGGGTTGAAATTTCAACTATTTTGTTGAAAATTCGTTTGTTTCTTCGTTTGAAAATTAATGTTATTAATCGAATATTCAATTGTTTTATTTTCGGTTGAAAATTTATATTTTTAGTTGAAAATTCAACTTTCTTGTTGAATATTCTTTTTTTGTTGTTGAAGATTCAGCTACACTTGGTTGAGAGTTGAACTACTTGCTTACAAATTAATATTTTTTCATAAAGATTAATAATTTCAAATGAAAACTCCTCTCTTTTGTTGAAAATGTAACTATTTGGTTGAAAATTAATTTTTTTGATCGAAAATTGAAGTAATCCAATTTTTATGAAACATTTACCTTTTTAATTTGGAAATTCAACAAATTGGATCGTTCAATATGACTTATTTCATTAATTAGTCAAATTGGCTGATTAGAAAAGCAACTTTTGACTAACTTTTCATTTGTGGAAACCGGATTATTTGAATCAATGAAAATCATAATATCGTTTAGTGAGATAATAAGTACCTGATTTATAAGAGTTTTTTTTTCTAACACTCATTGTTATTTTCTTTCTGTTACAGGTGAGTCTAAATCTAGAGTTTTATGGAAAAGTTTTCCGTGAGTATAATGTGAATTAATACATATAAACATTTTATCTTGTTGAAGATTGAAAAAACGTAAAAATTTATAGCGAAATAATACCGGCATGGCCGTAAGTCAGGAAAAGTCCAGGATTTAAATGAAAATCTTGCAAAAGTCAGGAAATTTCTTTAGAAAGCACTTTGAATAACCGCCAAGTATGATAAATTTCAAATGTTTGAATTGAAATTTGAAATTATTTTATTTTGTTCTGAAAAGGTTCGCATGTAAAAATATTACAAAGTTAAAATTCTGGTCTATGAATACAATATTATTGTTAGCAATTTATTTTCCTTATATTTTTATTTCTATTTCCTTTCTTTCAGTTGATTCCTCCTTGCGATTATATTTTGAGTTAGAAATTTTATTATTTGGTTGCAAATTCAACAATTTGGTCAAAAAGCCATCCGCTCTGGTTGAAAATTCAACTTTTTTGCTGCAAATTCCTTTTCTTAGGCTGAAACTTCAACTATTCTGGTGAAAAATTCATCTTTCGTTGAGAATCCATATTTTAGTGTTAAAAATTCAACTTCAAACTTTTTTGATAAAAGTTCAACTATTTCTTTGAAAATTCGTTTTTTTGGCTTAAAAATCAATTTCCTTTGGTACAAATTTGATATTTTTTGTTAACAATTCGTGAAAAAATAGTCTCCTTCTGTTCATTTTAATTGTTTGTTATTAACAATTGAAATATTTTTCGGTTTGGAATTAAATTAATTGGTTGGAGGTTGAACCTCTTTGTTAAAAAAGCATTTTTTTCTGTTGAATATTGGTCATTTTAGTTGGAAATTCATCTCTTCGGTTGAAAATTTATTTATATTTTTGTTGAAAATTAGTTTCTTTCAATCAAAATTTAATTTTTAGTCTAATTTTGGGTATGAAGTGTATTTCTCTAATTGAAAATTCAACAACTTCATTAAAAGTTCAACCACTTTGTTAAAAAATTTTTTTTTTTCTGTTGAAGATTCATCTTTTTTGTTGAAAATCGGACTGTTCTGTTCAAAATTCGTTTTTTTCATGATTAACAATTTACTTGTCAACTGAAAATTGGACTTTTCCAGTTTGTTTTCTTTCTTGACTGAAAAATCTTCATATGTTAAAAATACTTTGTTGAAATCACATTTCTTTTGGTTGAAAATGTATCATTCTACTTAGAAATGCATCTGCATAGATGAAAAATAAAGTATTCTGTAAAAAATTAGTCTTTTTAGCAGAAAATTAATATTTGTGTCTTGAAAATTTAACTGTTTCATAGAAAATTCGACTTTTTGGATTAAAATTTTTATTTTTGGTTTAAATTTAAGCTATACTTTGTTAACATTTTATTTCTTCGGTTGCAGAATTATCATTTTAGTTAAAAATTCATCTCTCTGGTTGAAAATTTGACTATTTTGTTAATTTTTTTTTTGTGAAGAAATAATGTTTATATAACACAAGCATGAAAACGGCCGTTTCTCATGCCTGTGGAGCGAACCTAAGGTTCCATTTTTTAGCTCATAGGCTTGTAATGGCCATTATATGTCTACGACATCAAAAATTATGACGTCATAGATATATAATGACCACTAAATTTCTACGAGCTGATATTTAATGGCCATTACATACCTATGACCTTGAAAATCGACACCTAAGATCGGCTTTTCAGACATGAAAAGCGCAATGGTCAATAAAGTCCATCTTCTTCCCATTGGTGCATAATAAACCATTTCACTGGAAATTTAACGTTGAGATTTTTGGTTAAACATTCAGATTTTTTATTTGAAAAATCAACTATTTTTCCTAAAATGCATGTATTTTGTTTAAAATTTTTTTTTGGTCGAACGTTAATCATCTTGGTTGAAAATTCGCCTTTTTCTTTGAGAATTCATCTTTGCAGGTTACAAATTCAACTGTTTGGTTGAAAATACAACAATTTTGTTGAAATATCAACTACTATATTTTTCTTTAACAATTAATTTTTTTGTTGAAAATTGTACTTTTCAGATTGAAAATTCAACTGTTCTTGTTTGAAGTTTAATGTATATTCTTTGAAAATTCCACTATTTGATTTGAAATTCATGTTTTATGGTAGGAACGTCGTCTTTTTTGGTTGTGTATCTTACCAGATTATAATTCTGGTCTCTGAATGTTAATGGTAAGGAAAAATTAAAAAATAACAGGGGAAAGTAAGGGAATTTTGAAAATGAATTTTTGCAACCACCCTGAATTTAATTTCCATATTCAAGGAAACCGTTTTCTTGCCTAAATTGTGAAATATCTTGAATGTGATTTATTTTAATTTGCAATCCAGCTTAAATCCGAAATAGAGCAATATTTCAGCAGCGAAAACACTTCTGCTTTTAATTTTTTTTTTGACATTAAGCAATCCTTACTTCTTCAAGAAGGTATTTTTACCACATAATAGGAGTATTCAAGATCTATCGCGTTCAATTTGGAAAATTCTGTTATAGACTTTCCCACGCTAAAAAGTCCGAAGTAAATCATTAAATTACGTAACGGATTATAGTCAAACTTTCAACCAAAGAGATTAAATTTTTAACTAAAAATATGAATCTCCAAGAACAAAAATGATTTTTAAACAAAGTGGTTCAAGCAAAATTTTCAGACAAAATAGTTGAATCCCAAAGGAAAGAAGATAAATTGTTAACTAAACAGTTGCATTTTTATCCCGGAAAGTTGAAATTTCACCTAAAAAAGATGAATTTTTAAATTAAAAAGACCATTTTTCAAAGAAAAATATTTGAACTTTTGTCCAAAAAAGATTTTAGTTTAACTTTTCAACATCAAAATATAGGTTTTAGATATGGAGTAAATTTTCTACGAAGATACTTGAATTTTCGAGAAAAAAAAATTCAACACAACACTTGAATTTTCAACAAAAAGGATGACTTTTTAAATACATTGTCAGATTTTCAACCAAAAAGTTGCATGTTTATCCAAGAAAGATGAAATTTCTATTAAAACAGATGAATTAAAAAAAAAAGACAAATCTCCAAAAAAAAAATTGTTGAATTTTCATCAAAAAAATATTTCAGTTTGTTTTTTCAAGATTAAAATGTAAGTTTTGAATATGGAGTAAATTTTCTACAAAGACATTTGAATTTTCAACCAAAAAAGACAAATTTGCAATGAAACTGTTGAATTTTCAACCAAAATGGATGACTTTCCAAGAAACTTGTTGAATTTTGAAACAAATAATAAAATTTATAACTACAAATATAATCTTCCAGAGGAAGCGATTGAAAAAAATGAATAGAAATACAAGGGAATTGAATTACTAACGAGAATATTATACCAGGGTTACCGCAAAGCTTCATTTTAAAAATGCCCTAATTTTTCCCTGAACAATTTTTCATTTTTCCTGACCAATGATATTCAAAGACCAGGATCGTAAACTTGTAATATTTTAAACCCAGAATCTTTTATGAGCGAAATAAAATAATTTTAAATTAAAAGTGAAAAATGTTAAATTTACCCTGCTTGACAGTTATTTGAAATTATAGAAATTCCCTGACTTTTGCAAGAGTTTTTTTCTATACCGTTCTTGAAGGTGAAAAATGTTTGACTAAAATGGATACAAAATCGGGTTTCATAGGAAGTTTCTTCATCATTTATAGGTTAAAAATCTGAAAGAATCAAAATCTCAGCTGATTCTTTTCACAAGATATCGACATTTTATCAATTTAAATGATGGAAAAATGAGATAACAGTGAAAAAATTGTACATGTTCAAACGATAGGAAATGATTAACAAAAACCACTTTCAGCTCAATCCAAGACCAACGAAGAGGACGTAGTGGTTATATGGCGCCATTTATTTATTTTTCAGATTTTTCATTTTTTTTTGTTTCTAGATATTTTTTTAGTGTTTAGTCAATTCGTCAATATTTTTGTATAATTCTTAAGAATATTGCACTCAGATATACAGTGATGAAAATTCAATCACTGCTTCGAATAGTCTTGATGAATAAAATTCATCATTCAAGGAATTCATTTTATAACGATCCCAGAACTTCAAAAACTCGCGGTGAACTGATTCTCCACTTTGCTCGAAACCAAAATCCTAAGCCATTGTTATAGTCGATATATTTCAAACTCTCTTCAACAAGTGCAAGAATGATTGTACTATGACAGTCTACTGTATTTTTTGTTCCTTCCTGTGAGACAAAATATATCGTAATCGTTTCTCAGATCACCATATGTTTTCAATTTTATGTGAATTTCCATTCTTGAGGTATCAGATGTACTTCACTGTTAGAAAAATCTCTACTAAATTTAGCATACATGTAATGGAAGCAAAAATGCACAACATGAAATTAAATTTAGTATACTAGCGTACAGTAAATTTAGTATATTTATACAGAATTTAGTACACGCGTATAATAAATTTCATATACGTGTATACTAAATTCAGTAAGAATATACTAAATATACTGTACGCTGGTATACTAAATTTAATTTCAGTTTATGCATTCTTGCTTCCATTACATGTATACAAAATTTAGTAGAGATTTTTCTAACAGTGTTGCATGGGCATCACTCAACTTATACTCATCATTTATTATGCTCCTAATATGACTTAGTGAAATGAAACATTATGGGCAAGAAAACGTTGCTGTTGCAATTTGTTGGCCATTTATTATAAGGAGCATCTTGAAATATATTCCAGGAAGATCATCCACGTTTTTCAAACTTGAATCATCAGAATCTTCATTATCATCAGTGTAGTCGATGGAACTATCCAATGCATGCGAATAATCAGGTGAAACTTTATTTTTGTAATACCTTTGCGATGAATAAAAATTCTCAACATTTTATTATTTTATTGAATAGTTCTCAAAAAACAAAAATCCTTTTTCAAATACACTTATATAGAAAAAAATAGTTTTTACGAAGATATTAGGAAAATAGGACGAAAACGGATCGAATCGTATGAATTTGGTCCATTGTTTTTCCCTCTGAAGTTAGCTGGTGGTTGAACTGTAAATACCCAATTCTAATCTATGATTTTAAGAGGGAACGAAATCTTAGCGCGAAATTCAAAAAGGTCCTTGCATAGAATTATTTTTATTGTGATGGCTGCATTCGGGTTGCGGTCTATGGGCAGAAAACCCTTTATTTGCCAACCGCGGTCATTTTAGGTCGGAGAAGTTGCGTTCCGAGCTCACTTTCCCCATTTGTGCGACAAACTCAGGTCAGTAGAGACGGGGGGATTTTCTCAGTGGGTATACTTACTGAGAACGAAATGGGTACGTACGGATAGAAAATCACGATAATCTGGTAGTGCACCAATTCCTGCTTTATAAAGTGAATAAAGATAACACTGAACGATGAACATAACCATGAAACGGACAGCCATAAAGTTTTAAATCAACAAAAAATTAGCAATTCAGTAAGAAGAGAAGCAGCAAATAATCTTTCAGAAAGACCATTCAAACTTGTACATGAAGAATGAAAAACTAAATATGTTACAGATTTGACCACTGATGATATCACTTGCATTCGCAATAACACGAGCCATGGTGGAAAATTGCCGAAAAATGTGTCAGACGTGCATGATGCCCTATACAGTATTCAAATCGAGACCGTTGAAAAAGAAAATTTTTTGTTTGTGAATGATAGAAAGGGAAAAATTGTTATGTTTTCTACAATTTTGAACTTAATTTTTTGTGCAGCCTTGCAATTATTTTTGTCGATGGCACGTTTTATAGCTGTCCTGGACAATTGGTTCAAATTTTTTCAATTCTCGGGCTGCATAAAAATTTATGTATGGTTTTGGCTACCTTCCTACTTCTCGACAAAAAAAAAGGATTCGCATGCTACTGCATTTGCTCATTCAGCTTCAGAATCAAAAACATTATTTTCCTGCCTTTAATCCAGAAATAATTTACGTAGACTTTGAAATTGGCATTAATTTAGCTATTCGATTAGTTTTCAACAATTTTATTTCTATAGGGGTTTGTAGATTCCTTAGCCTGGGAAAAGTGTGAAGGGAAATTTCAGGGGAAAAAGGGGACGAACGGAATGAAGGAAGCCACAAGTGGAGAGGGAAAGAAGGCTCGTAGGGGAAAAGTTCCCTGGCATTGATCCGAGCCCGCAACTCGAAAAATGCCCCCTGTGGATTTTGAGCACAGACCGCAACTCGTGTGCAGCTATTGTTAACATTAAAATGTCGATATCTCGCGAAAAGGATTAGCTGGGATTTTGATTCTTTCAGATTTTGAACCTATAAATGATTTAGAAACTTTCTGTCAAACCTGATTTTGGATCATTATAGTCAAACTTCTTTCACCTTCAAGAACTGTTTTTAGCAGAGTAGTATACTAAAATCGAACAAACAAAAAATAAACGAACGCATGATGGGCATATTTGGATAGCAATGACAGTAGTGTTTTCATGTAGGTACATACGTATTGTACCGAGTGAAACTTGCAGGAAAAACAAACAGGTTTTGGCGTATCGTCGGTCACGTTCTACTTTGCACCCTTCGCCCAAGAGCCCGAAAGGCCCTTGAATAAATTATAACTCAGGAAAGGAAGGAACTGCGGCTTGGTCTTTCATTAGGCTTAGAAGTAGAGGGTAAACCCTCATTATTCTAATTTCGTGTGTCCTGAAGAAACCTCCCTTCTTCATCTACTTCGGTTTTGTTGGCACGTTCTCCAACTTCTCGTGCCTTATCGTATCATATTTACGTGCTTTCATTTCCTTTCATATTTTCGTGTTATGATCATTACTGAGGGGCTGTCCATAAACTACTTCATCAATTTCAGGGTGGGGTTGCCCCAAAAAATGCGTTTGTTAACAGAAGGGGGTCAGTGAAAATAAGGTTCCTGACATACAAAAGATTTACATATATAAATGAAAATTCTACTATTATATTTTTGGTTTTGAATTCATTTCGATTGTTTAAAAATTTTACTATTTGGATGAGAACTTAATTGAAAGTTGAACTACTTTGTTAAAACATCATTTTTTGGTTGAAAACTCATCTCTTGGTTGGAAGTTGAACTATTCAGTTGAAAATTCATTTGATTTTTGGTAGAAAATGAATTTTCCTGGTGAAAAAACGATCTTTCTAATCAAAAATTCAACTATTTTGTTGAATGCAGAACTCTTTTGTTGAAAATTAATTTTTTTTGTTTCAACCGTTTTCTAAAAAATTCGTCTTCTGAGCTTCAAAATTACACTATTTTGGAAGAAAATTCAATTGATTGGTTGAAATTTTACGCATTTAGTTGAAAATTCATCTCATTGATTGAAAACTCACCTATTATGTTGAAAATTCCTTTTTTTTGTCGGTTGAGAATTAATTTTTTAACTGAAAATGTAATCATTCCATTTTTCTTGAATAATAATCTTTTATAGATAAAAAGGCAACTATTTAGTTGAAAATAATATATTTTGGTTCAGGATTCGGCTATTTTGTTGAAAATTGGTCTGTTTGGTTGAATTTAATAATACCAATAATAATAATAATAATCAAATTTTCCTTATAAAGAAAGGCGTTCTTTGACAGTGGAAAAACGTGAGTCTTGTCAGGTGTCAAACGCAGTGTTTTTCTCCTTAGCACTTACAACATTGATCGAGATCCGACAACTAATTTTCAAATTCGTATAAAAGTAATTAAAACTCCTCGCTAGTAACAATTTAATTCAATCCGAGTAATACTTAACAGTCGCTGGAAGAATGTATCATGAAACAAGAATTTGTTGAATTTAAAGGTTTTTCATTTAAAATTAAAATCGTTTTCGGTTGTACATTAATAACTTCAGTTGAAAATTCAATTATTTGGTTGAATTCAAATTGAAAATTCAACTGATTTTGTTGTTAATTTGTATTTTTGACTTAGAAATTCAACAATTTTGTTGAAAATGTATGCTTTTAATGCTTTTAGCTCGAATTGACCTATTTCACTTTTTGGTTAGAAATTTATTTTTTTAGTTTAAAATTCATCTATTTGGTTGAAGATTCAACCATTTTGTGAAAAATCCATATTTTTTCGTGGAATTCTCTGAATTAATTTTCGTGGTTGAAAGTTCAACGGTTCAGTTGCAAATTGATGGATTTTATTGAATATTCGTCCTTCTTGATGGAAAGTTAATCTTCTTGCTCGAAAATTGAACTACTGATTGACAATTGATGTATTTTTGTTGTTGTTGATAATTCGTCTTTTTTAGTAGAAAATTAATCATCTTATGTAAAAACTTATTTTTGTTGAAAATTCATTTCATAAACCTAGAACTCAATGATTCCATCTCTATTAAAACCTGATCTTTTTCAGTTGAAAATTCATCTATTCGGTTAAATATTCAACTATTTTGTGACAAATGATTTTTCTCTGTCGAATTCGTAGACTTAATCTTCTAGGTTAAATATTTAAATATTTGCCAAAAAATGTATGAATTTTGTTGAAAATTCATTTATTCGATTAAAGATTCAACTATTTCGTGAAAAATTATTTTTTGTGTCGAATTCGTTGACTTAATTTTCTTGGTTAAATATTTAACTATTTGCTCAAAAATGTACGGATTTTCTTGAAAATTTATCCTTTTTGGTAGAAAATTAATAATCTTGGTTGAAAAATCATCTTTTTAGATGAATATTCAATTCATGTTGAAAATTTCCACTTTTTGATTTAGCAATTAATCTTTTTGGTACAAAATTTCATCTATTTTGATTAAACATGCTACTATTCGGTCAAAAATTTGTCTTTTTGGTTCAATTCAACTGTTTTTTATCTGGAATGAAAATCTTTTCTTGGTCAAAATATCAACGATTACATTTTTTGTTGATTAGTCATCTTTTTTTGTTGAAAATTCAACTACTTGTTTGAAAGGTGAAATATTCTGCTCGTTCATAAGAAACAGTAAGATTTCACCAAACCTCTCCCTCTAAATCATCTTACGTGATTTTCGGATGACCCTCAAGTAAATTCAGGAGAAAATTTAGTCTTTAAAAATGACGTAAGATATGAGTTGAGGGGTCAGAACTTACAAATCCTAACAAAGTTTTCAAAATTTCAAAATAAAAATCAATTAATTTATGCACGGCTCCTAAATGTGAAAATTGGGCGCAATATTTCGGATGAATTGTTCCTCATAAAGAAAGGCGTACTTTGGCAGGGGAAAAACGTGAGTCATGGCAGGTGTCAGACATGATGTTGTTCTCCTCAGCCTTTACAACATTGATTGAGTTCCAACAACCACTTTTCAAATTCGTACAAAACTAATTAAAAATCCTCGCTGATAACAATTTAATTCAATCCGAGTGATACTCAACAGTCGGCGGAAAATTGTATCGTGAAACAAGATTACAGCGTGGCAAAAACAAAAGGATCCCGAAAAGTTCCTGATGCCTCGACGCTCTAGAACAGAAAAAAGTGCCGCGAGATCAAAACTTTTGAAGGACCACTTTATCCCTTCGAGATCGTCGAGGACACAGGAACCGGGGAAAAGACCTTCAAAAGTTTGGATGGGATGCGTTTGCGTTTGCGAGTGCGTTTCTTCAGTACATTCGCCTGCCGCTTTTTCACCCTCTCTCACCCTCTACCCCTTTTTACTCTTTGAAGCAAGTCTTTTGTCCCCCTGGATATTTGCGGAGCTTTGTCTCCTTGACGGGCCCGCTGCAGCTTAAATATACTTCGCTAATGGCACGAGAAACCGGGTACAAAGAACTCCCGGTTACTGTCAAATGTTTATTTATAATTTGACCGTGGTCAACAAAACAACGACCTGAAGTGGGTGAAGGGAAGAAACACCCATCCGAACCTTCCACGCTTCCCGGTTCAATTTCCTCGTGACAGTGACTATACAGTTTCCATTGATAGCATCTCAAATATATTACACCTGCTCTATAGAATTTATCTAGCCAACAGCTTACACTGTCAATTTATATACTTCAGGTATTGCATGGTTTCAATATAATGGTCTTAATTTCGATATTCAAACGTTTTACGCCCAAACTGATAATCTGCTGTAAAATTATTATATTGTGGTTGTTAATCAAAGTCACTAAGGCAATTTCCTTTCCTAATTGCTTCATATGGCTGTTTCCGTTAATATAATTTCAAATTTATCACACCTGCTCTATGCAATATATCCAGCCAATAGCTTGAACTGTCAATTCGTATGCTTAAAACATTACTTAGTTCCAATATTATGGTTCTAATTTGAACATTTGAACATTTTGAACCCAAACTGATAATTTATTATGAAATTCATTCGTTATTGTTTTAAATCGAAGTTAGTCAAGTAATTTCCTTGTTTGAGTTTCTCGTTGCAGTTTTCATTGATATTTCAAATATATTACCCCTGCTCTATACAATATATCCAGCCAATAGCTTGAACGGTCAATTCATATGCTGAAAATATTACTTAGTTTCAATATAATTGTTTTAATTTAGATATTTAAACATCTTCAATCCAAATTGATAATTTATTATAAAATGAATTTGTTATGATTTTCAGTTAAAATTGGTTAATTTCCTGTTTTATTTTCTCAATGGCAGTTTCGATTGATATCATCACAAATATATTACGCCTGCTTAATGCAATATGTCCAGACAACTACTAAAACTGTCAATTCATATGCTGCGAGTATTGCTTGGTTTCAATATAATGGTTCCAATTTCAATATTCAAAAATTTTTAAGCCAAACTGATAATTTTCTATGAAATTATTTCTTTACGGTCTTTAATCAAATTTACATGAGTAATTTCCTGGTTTAATTTCCTCGTGGCAGTTTACATTGACATCTCAAATATGTTTAACCAGCTTTATACAATTTATCCATCCTACTTCTTGAACTGGCAATGCATATTTTGATATAATATTGCTTAATTTCAAAATAATGGTTTTAATTTAGATATTTGCACATTTTGAACCCAAACTGATAAGTTGATATGAAATTAATCAGTTATGGTTTTTAGCCAAAGTACCATTTTTTAAGATTTTCATATTCATCAAATAAGGTCTGATATATGTGCTCGAACTATCCATAAATAATTTCCAGTTGGTGATAATAATTTTTAAAAATTACTTATTATGTTATATATAATTTAATGAAAAACATTTGTTTCTCGAGATATTGGTTCTGCTCAGCTCATTACAATCCAGAGTTTTGGTATAAAATGTGAGAGAAATTAATGCTACACTACGATTAATTGGAAAAATATGCTATTTAACGGTTATTTACACAAGTTTGATAAACAAATTTAGTTTGAACATTTTCAGGGAATAGGCTTGATTTTTTATGGATTCAACTAAGAATATCTTTTCGATGAATCCTTGCTATGATTCTTTGCAAATTTACAAGAGTAATTCATTATTTAAACATTGGTTACAAACATATGCAGCATTTGACTATTTTTTAAGGAATATAAGCTTAATTTTTCTTACGAAATCAATTAAAAATGTCTTTTTGATGACTTTTTGCCATGATAATTTTACAATTTCACAATAATTATTGATTAATAAAACACTTTTATCAGACAAATTCAGTGTTTGGTTATTTTTTAACAATTAAGCTCAAGTTTTCACGGAATTGGCTAAGAATGACTTTTAGATGACTCCTTGCTATGATACTTTTATTGTAAACAAAAATTGAGTGTATTCGATATTTCATCATTTCAAGGATTTTCAAAGAATTTCGTAGGATTTCAGAAAATTACAAAGGATTTTTAAAAGAGATCCAGGATATCAAAGATTTGAAAAAAAATCAGGGGCATTCAATGGATTTCTAGAGTACTTTAGGCAATTAATTAAATTAAATTTTAAGGTACTTCTGGCGATTTAGAAGGATTTTGAGGAATTTTAGAGGTTTCAAGGGATCTTACCATACTTAAGGTATTCACAGAATTTCAAAAGAAATTATAAGATTTCAAGCGATTTCTACGGATTTTGAAGGTATTTAGAAAGATAGAAAAGTTCTACAGGAATTTTTAGATTATCTTAACAGATTTCGAAGGTACTTAAAGGATTTTCATGGATTACAAATCTTTTAAGGTATTTTAAAAGATTCGAAGGGATTTCCCTCGATTCAATATTTAAAAAATTGCTTGACACTATTTTGCTACTTTTTCCTAAATTTATGCTACTTTTTACACTATTTTTAATTTATCAAGTGAGTCTAAGGCCTGTAATTACTTTTGATTTCGATTCAATGTTTAATTTATTAATTTGAAAACTGTAAAAAAGGACTGAAGCTTCAACGCTCAGGAATCGATTCAGGCAATTAAATATATGTGATTGCACCAATGTCATAAAAGTATTCACATTCATTGAATATATTAAATTATTATAGAATTATTGTTTAAATTATAGTTTAAATAATAAATTCTAAGGTATAGACACTTGACACTTGATTTCTTTGATACAAATTATGATCAGCCTCTTGACCTTTCCCAGCATCGACGTTTAGCTTTGGCTTTTTTTTCTTTTTTAATAAAATTCAGAGACTATAAAGCGTTTGAGACGCAAGCCCCGCCGCCTAATCTTCGATAAACACTTGAAAATTACAGACATTGAGAAACCGCCAGGAATCATCACGCTTTCTAATTGGCACGCGCGTCGAGTTGCTTGAAATCCACGTAGTGTAAGATGAATCGTTAACTGAATGTCCAACGATTACTTTGGCAGCCTGCAATTAATTATTTATTCTACACGTCACGTTTGCACTAACATTTATGCGAAAACGAAATTCACTGGTGCTTTCTAGATTAGTAAATAAAAAAACAATTAGAGATGTTTAGTTATCGCGTAGGGTGGCTTAAAGAAATACTATTTTATTCCTAACTACCCTATCGTGTAAAAATAATTATTCATTTGTCTTTTTTTAAATATGGAAAAATTTAATTCTTTGAGGTCGTGAATTAATGAATGTCCATCCCTATCAAAAATGTTGGCATCGTAAACTATATAGGACGCTATGTTAGAGATAACGTCGGACACTGGCACTGTCGGAAATTGGTTTACTTTACTACTTGGTTTCCGACGTAGTTTCCTACTCTAGAGTATTTACATTAATAAAATTAATGTAAATACCATATTGAATCTAATATGAAACACTCTTAATTCCTAGGCATTTACAAAAGATATTGCAAATTCCACAAAAAAGTTAAATTTTTCAAACAAAAAATATTTGTTACCAAAAGAGATAAATTTTTGAATAAAAGAGACGAATTTTCAATAACAATAAATTAATTTTTAACCAAACAGTTATATTAACGACCAAATAGTAGAACTTTCAAACAAAAGAGACGAATTTTCAAAAAAATAGTTGACCTTTTAACCAAATAGTTAAATATTCTAGCCAAACAGACAAATTTGTTCGAAGACAGTTGAGTTTTCAGCAAAAAAAAATTTCAACCAAGAAAGATGACTTTTCTAATATAAAAGATGAACTTTCTTCCAAAAGGCAATCAGATGAAAAATAGATGAATTTTCAAACAAAAGAGACGTATTTTCAAAAAATAGTTAAACTTTTTGCCAAATAGTTGAATATTCTAGGCAAACAGACAATTTTCTTCGAAGACAGTTGACTTTTCAACAAAAAAGTTTATTTTCACCCAAGAAAGATGAGTTTTCTAACATAAAAGATCAATTTTTTACCAAAAGGCAACCAGAGAACAAATAGATGAAATTTCAATGAAAAAGAATGAATAGTAAACTAAATAATTGAATCCTCAACCAAAAAGATGAATTTTCAACAAAAAGATTATTTTTCTAACAGAAAAGATGAATTTTCACAAAAATACATCAATTTTCCACCAAATAGTTGAGTTTTTAACTTATGAAGGATCAATTTCGAATCAGAAATGAAATTATTAAATATTCAGATGAAAAAGTAATTTTCAAATAATAGAAAAAAGAATTTTTAACAAAAAAATTAAGTTTTGAATCAAAGAGACGAATATTTCAAAAAATTATCTTCTAACAAAGTCGTTTTTCCAAAAAAGATGAACGTTTAACCAATTAGGTAAATTTTTCATCAGAAAGATGAATTTTTCACTAAAAATTTTAACTTCTCACCAAAAAGAAAATTTTGCAACGAAATACATCAGATTTCAACGAAAAGTCGAATTATATACAAAACATTTGGAATTTCAATCCTAAAATGTGATTTTTCAACAAAAAACTTTATTTCCTATCAAATAGTTAATTTTTCTGTAAAATTGTTTGATTTTCAAAGAAATAGTTGGAGTTTTCAACCGAAAATGTGAATTTTAACTATAATTATAAATCTTCAACAACAGCAAAGAACTAATCTTCTGAAAAGTAGTTTAAATTTAAACCAAGCAGTGGATTTTTCAACCAAAAATGTGTAATATTCGATGGAACATCTAATAGTTGATATTTTAAAGAACAAAAATATTAATTGGAAATACAAGCAGTTGAATTCATCCAAAAAAGGCGAATTTTCACAAAAATATTAGTCTCCTCAACCAAAAAGAATAAATTTCTCTCCAACAAAAATTAAATTTCTGCCGAAAAAAAGAAATTGAATTTTCAGCAGAACACATAAATTTCTAACCAAACAGTTTAATTTTCAACTAGAAAAGATCAATTTTCGATTAAAAATATTAGTTTTCAAATATAAATTCAATAGTTGCATTTTTATCCAAGAAAAGTAATTATCAACTAAACAAAAAAGGAATTTAAAAAAAAATAGTTAAATTTTAAACCAAAGAGATCAATTTTGAACAAAATTGTTTATCGTTCAACTCAAAAGATTATTTCTAATTAGAAGATTCATTTTGTGAAAACAAAAAAGTAGACTTTTCAACTAAAAATAGTTCAATGTTCTCATTGGGATATATTAATTTATTGTGCATTCAACAATAATAACAAAAACGAGTAAAAGGGGAAAAAGGGTAAGTTTCTAGAAAACAGCGAATTTTTTTTTTTTTTTTTTTTTTGTTTAAACAGCGGACATTCTTAAGTCGAAAACGTCAAATTGATTAATTTCAAAAATCAATTACCGTCTTTACACTGTTTCCCTGTTCCTCTTTTTTTCGCTAAAATTCAAACTAAATTAATAGAACCTGATAAGAAAATCCAACTATTTTTGGTAAAAAGTTTATTGTTTTTGGTTAAAAATTCGACTATTTGGTTGAAAATCAACTGTTTTGTTGACAATTTGACTGTTCTCTGAAATTCCGTCTTTTGGCGTTAAACATTTAACAATTTGGTTAAAAATGTATGTATTTTGTTGAAAATTCGTCTTTTTCGATTGAAGGTCCAACTATTTGGTCGTAAATGCAACTGTTTGATTCGAAAATTAATTTGTTGTTGAAAATTCAACTTATGGTTAAAAATCATATTTCTTGGTTGAAAGCAATCCAATTGTTGAAAATTCAATTTTGCAGTCTGATAATTCGAATGTCTTCTGAAAAAGTCGTCTGTTTGTTTTGAAAATGCAACTATTTGGTCGAAAATACAGCTGTTTTTTGTTGAGGTTTGATCTGTTTTATGTGAAAATTCGATCATTTGGTTGCAATTCAATCATATTGTTCAAAAGTCATCTTTTTTGGCGAAAAATGTGAATGCTTTGTTAAACATTCATCTTTTTGGATAGAAAATTCGTCCTTAAGAATTGAAAATTCATTTTTTATAGTGGAAAACTAATTTTTTGTTGTTGGAAATTCATCTTTCTTGGTTAGGGGTGAATGTTTTTGTTGAAAATTCGACTGTCTTCTTAAAAGCTCGACTTTTTACTTAAAATTAATTTTTTTTTAAATTCAACTATTCGCTTAAAACTCATCTTTTTAGGTTGAAAATGTAACTATTTGGTTAAAAATGCAACTGTTTTTCAGGTTTGATCTCTCTTATGTCAAAATTAGACCTTTTGATTGAAAATTCAATTCTTTTTTTTCAAAAGTAATCTTTTTTGGTCAAAAATTCAACTGTTCTTTTGAACATTCACCGTTTTGGATAAAAAATTCGTCCTTAAGAATTAAGATTCATCCTTTATAGTGGAAAAGTCCATTTTTTGTTCGAAAATTCTTCTTTCTTAGTTAATTGTTGAAATTGCAATATATTTCATCCTCAATTTTGAAGCCAGTCTTAAATTATAATTCTTCTCTTCTAAAAATAATCTGAGTTGACAAGTTCAGCATTTCAGTAGCAGTTATTATGAAAATTTAAACCCAGATTTAGAATCCATCCAGCTGAATGATCATTGTTAAAAAATGGTTTAAAATTCAAAGTTAATTTTGATTGTGGAAAGAATATTTGAAGATCATTAAGAATTGTGTACTCTATATTACTAAACAAATAAAATTACTATTTCAGTCATTCAGTGTCTGATACTTCTCTTTTTTCTCTTCAAAACTTTGATGCGACTTTTTTCGGACTCTTTTCGCAATTCTATGCCACTTTCTTTGAAATTTTATGCGATTTTTTTAAGCCGCCCAGTCATACCGAGCTCGGTACAATTTTTTTTTCAATTTTTGCTAGAAGGTAAAGGAAACTAATCCTTGAACAGAATGCAGTGAGTCTAGAAGTAACTTAACATTGCACAGGCAACAGGGAACAGGGAATTCACTATGTTCGATTTCGAGAGAACCAGAGCAGAGAGAACCTGGTCCTGTGGGACTGGGAAACAGGAGGGCAAAGGGTGGACGACACGAGTTTTTGGTGCCCGGATTACAATTTCAAATCGCACTGTCGATGAATTAAAGATCCGAGCTTCCGTCTGTCTATCCGTCTGTGTTTTCGCATACAAGAGAGGGTCAGAACACCGTTGCCTGATTCGATTTCTTGCTTCCTTCCCGTCTCTGTGTTTATTTCCCTGTTTCCATACGTTCCTCTACTGCATAAACGTAGACGTGATTCAATAACTTCTCAATACACATCGGCAAGTGATGTAACTATAAGCTACTAACGTGGTCAATTCAATTGTTTTTCGGAAATCAGAAACAGGTTATTACTACCGGTTTTAGCTGTTTAGTTAGAGAGAAGCTGCAGTTCAGAGAGAACCTGGAAATCAAGGAAACGTCAGGAAATTTGTTTGATCAGGGAAAGTAGGGATTTTGAAAAAAATTCAACCATCTTATTTCTTGGTGACAGTTGGTCCTTCTAAGTTAAGAATTCAACTATCAGGTTGAAAATGTATTTTTTGATAGAAAATTCATATTTGCAGGTTGAAAATTCAATGGTTTTGTAGAGAATTCGCCTTTTTGGCTTGAAGATTCATCTGTTTGGTTGATGTTTTTCTTGTAACTAGATATTAATAATTTTTTTTTTAACTTGTTCTCGAGTGAACCCGGTTTTTCATCATAGCCACGGACTAAGTCAAGTGGTTGATGAGATGAGGATGTTATAAGTTTATTTAATACAATGTCTGTAATCTTCTGCAATGATGTTCTAGGTACAGAATTAGGAGCATTGTGTAGTTCGGAGTTCGTATTTTACCGCTGTTATCCATAGGGGAGACCGGGGCGAGTTGAACATAGGGGCGAGTTTAATCAGTACGTTCATCTTCTAAAGTATTCGTCATGTGGCGCCATCTTATTAACTCGAAGTGATCTACTTGAAACTCGAATTGACCCTGTAGTTGTTTTGCTTACCTGTTTTCATGGTCCAGAGTTATCCTAAAAAACTTATTTTCGTGACTCGTAAATAAATTTCAACAAGTTTCAATTTTTCGATCCCAAGCTGTCGGTAAACCATATTAACTTCAAACAGTCGACCTGCTAGATTTAGTATGCCTTTAAGTATATCACCCTCCAAGGATTTGAGGCTATGTTCTAAGCAACAGAAAAATTCCATATTTTTAATGTCAATCGCATGTTGGGGCGAGTTGTACCTATCCCAGACGAAATGAGAGCCGAACAAGAATAAATAGAACAGAACCTGACCGAAAAAAATACTTTAAAGGACTCTTCTAACTCGAAAAAGGCGACAGTGAAAAAAGAAACAAAGAAGAGAGAAAGACCAAGAAAGAAGTAAAAAGAAAATACCAGGACAAAAAAATGGAAAAAAAGGTTCTACTTTGTTCAAATACATTCACAGAATTTCGTATATGTATGCATTTTAATACATGATTGAAGATTTGAATCACGATTTCAAAATTATTGCCTCCGTTAAAGTGGTACAACTCGCCCCGCATGTATGTATAACTCGCCCCAGGTCCCGGACCTGGGGCGTGTTAAACAATTTTCCGCATCATCTAATTTCGCTTTCAATGAACTCAGAAATCAAACTAGACTATTGATACTTGTAGTTATATAAGCCTAAGGTGTACAAAACAAGTTAACAATAATATGGTTTGAAAAAGTTCATCACAAAAAATATAAAAAACCGAAAAATGAAAAGTGGTTCAACTCGCCCCGGTCTTCTCTACACAGTGGCCGCGAGCGTTGCGTTGGAGGTGACAACAATCACCCCTGGATGCTTCCTTAGTGCTACCATAATTATTTTATTAACTAAATATTCCATTGTTGGTTGTCAATTTACCTTTTCGATTGAAAAATTCAAATATTAAGTTAAAATTTTATCTTCCTATGTTAAAAGTTCAACTACTTGGATCAAGACGCAACTATTTTGTAAGAAACAGTTCTCTGTAGATAAGGTGTAAGAAAAAATAAAATTGAATTTAAAATTGGCAACGCAAAACTTTTTGCCGCATAAACTAGAGCTCAAAACTGAGAAAAGAAATGAATTTAACTATTTTGTTGAAAATTCGTGCCTTTCGCCTAAAAGTTCAACTTTTTGGTTATTAACGCAACTGCTCGGTCGATAATTCACTTTTTTTTTTGTTGTAAATGTTAGAGATTTAACTATTTTGATGAGATTTCATTTTACATTTGGTTTGAAATTTGATAAATAAATTAAAAATAAATAAATATAAATGAATTTGAAATTTATCGTTTTTAGTTAAAAATGCAACTATTAAATATTGCACTGAGAATTCATATTTTTTCGGTTGAAAATTCAACTACCTGGTTTCGTTGAAGATTTAAATATTTTGTTGCAAATTCGTTTTTTGTTGAACATTAATTGTTTTAACTAAAAATTGTATCATTCCTTGTTTGGTTGAAAATTAATAGTTTTTAGTTGAAAATTAGTTTTTTTGTGTTAAAATTCAATTATTTAAACTGAATATTCCATTATTCCATTTTTCTTGGTGAAAGTTAATCTTCCAAGTTGAAAATTCAACTATTTTGTTGAAAATAACCTGTTTGGTTCAAAATTCATATTTTAGGGTTGAAAATTTAACTTTGTTGTAGAAAATTCGCTTTTTTGGCTTGAAAATTCATCTCTTTTGGTTGAAAGTAAATTTTGTAAACAGCAACTTTAAATTATTCCATGTATGGTTGAAAATTGATCGTTCTTAGGTGAGAATTCAAGTATTTGGTTCAAAATTTATCTTTTTGATTTGAAAATTCAACTATTAGGTTCAAAATTCATCTTTGTAGATTTAAAATTCAACTAATTAGATAAAAATGCAACCACTTTGTAGCAAAAGGTTCGGTTGAAAATTCAACTATTTTGTTGAAAATTCGTCCCTTTTGCCTAAAAGTTCTATTTGTCGGTTGTAAATGCAACTGTTTGTTTGATTTTTTAATTAAACTGTTTTCACCCGTAAAGTCTGCCATTATATTTTTTTGTTTCGAATTCATTTGCTTTAGTTGAAAATTCTTATATTTGGTTGAAGATTTAACTATCTTGCTGAAAATTAATTTTTTTAACTAAAAATTTATTATTCTACTTTTTGTTGAAAATTCATCTTTTTGGTTGAAAATGATATCATTTTCATAGATAGCTCAACTATTTGATTGAAAATTAACTTTTTGGTTGAAAATTCGTATTCAAGGATTGAAAATTCAACTTTTTTTGGTAGAGAATTCGCCTTTTTGGCTTGGTCAGCATAATGGATGATTTTCAAGGGTAGTTAACCCCTTAAAAAATTTTTTTTTGACAATTCCTTCCGACAGAATATTTTTTTTGCCCTTCTAATTGATTTAAGCGAAAAAAAATTCGAAAAATAATTTTTTTAATTCCGTTCATATGAACGTTCGTAACTTCAAGTACACTCTTATGAGAGTAATTCTTTAAAGAGCAGATTCAAGTATTCCATTTTTGTTTGAAATTTGGTCGTTTTCAGATGAAAATTTAACTATTTGGTTGAAAACGAATTTTTTGATTAAAAATTCAACTGTTTTGTAGAGCTTATGCATTTTTGCCTTAAAAATTCATTTGTTTGAAAAAGCTTTTCCAACTAAAAATGTAAATCTTCAATTTTTGGTTGAAAATGGTATCTTTTTTATTTGAAAACTCAAATATTGGGTTGAAAATTCATAATTGTAGGTTGAAAATTCAACTATTTTGTCACAAAAAGTTTTCGGTTCATAAGGTTCAAGAAAAAATAACAGTTGAAAATTATACTGTTACGTTCAGGATTCGGGTTTTTTTTATGGAAATTCCTCCTTTCGAATTGAAAATTCATCCTTTTTAGGTAGAAAAGTTCTCGGTTTAAAATTCAACATTCTCCTAAACGATTCGTCTTTTTGACTTGAAAATTCAACTATTTTGTTAAAAATTGAACTGTTTTCGGTAAAAGTTAAATATCTTTGCTTGAAAAGCCAACCATTTGATTGAAAATTATTCTTTGTAGGTTGAACATTCAACTATTTTGTCAAAAATTCAACTATTTTGTTGAAGATTCATCTCTTTCGCTTGAAAGTTCAACTATTTGATTATAAATGCAAATGTCTGATCTAAAATTATTTTTTTTCAATCAAGTACTATTTTAAATTTGTTAAAAACTATGTTAAATTTCGAAGAGTCGACTTGACTTTTGGATTCATTTTTTTACAAAGAAAAAGGAGTCATTTTGATGAAAAAATTGTAATAGCTTAAGGAAATAAAACCGGTTTGATGTACATTGAAATTATATTCTATTTAGAAAAACCCAATTTTCAAAGCGTGTCTAAATTTATATTAAAAATTCAAATAAACGACTACACACCTCTACTATACATATATTTGCATGAAATATGATAAAGTAGAAGACAATCCATTTAAAAACTCTTTGTAAAATAAAATTCTATGATTCGATGAAGCCATTACTTTCAAGCACTTCGAATATCTTTTCGATCGACAATTTAGATTTTCCATTGAGATCGTACCACTAGTCCGAATCACCAATGGCATAACTCGGAATTGTTGGAATCCCTAGAATTTCCTGATCCGAGACCAAGTAGAAATCCAAGTATTCGATTCGAGGGTCCTTCCCGTGATTTTCATCGATTCCCTAGCTCCTCTTGAAGACAGTGAGAATAACTTCATTGCCTCTCTTCTCGTTTACCGTCCCTCTCAACCCTCTTTTTTCTCCAACGGAGAGTCGCTTTTCCTCTTTTCTGAGTATACAAGTCGAGTCTTTGATTCAAAGTAAATCTAGACGCGAATGGCTCACGGGCAGTGCCCATTTCTCCAGAAGCCCGATAGTTTTCCCAATGGAGAAAATGCTCCCGTTCGCCAGAGGCGGAGTTGTGAAGAAGGTTGCATGGATGGGTTCAAAAAAAAGAGGTCATGAGGTGGGAAGAAGCAATAAAAATGAGGGTTGGCCTGGCGGCGACGTGCGGCGGTCTCCGGAAGAAGAGTAAGAAGGAAGGATAAGAAAAACGCCGATCGAAGGATCTCGGGGATTGAATTAGTACTTGCAAAGTATTCGCACACCTTCGGGGATCGTATCGTGTTTTCTTTTCCTTCTTTGACACTTTGCCTGACTCCAACCCTTCTTTCCTCTCGCGAATAAAATTTGCGTGATATTGAAGAGTGAAGAAGAACTTTATAAATTTGAATATTTGAGTTTTTAGTTTCTTTTTCAACTTAGGGGTCGTGAATAAATCATGTAAAGTTTGTTTCTGAAATTTTGAACCACAACCCCTCTCTTCCCTTCTTTTCAGGGTCCGTAAATTTTGACACCCCCTCCCCTATCTTACGTATTTTTTCCCCGAATTTATTTAGGGGTGGTCCGAACATAATGTGAACCGATTTGAACGGGGGTAGTGGAGGGGTTAGCAGCATCTGACTGTTTCTTACGAATTAATAAAGTAGTTCAACTTTCAACCAAGTAGTTGCATTTTTAACCAAAAAATTAGTCAATGTAGGCGCCGAGCGTCTAAAGAAAAGGGTTTCGTAGCCTGTTGAAACGTTAATTAAGTCTTGATAGAGTCTTAAAAGAAATAAAAACATAAAACGATTTCACGGAAAAAAATCTTTTAAAAACATTTTCAAATTTTTCTTTTGATTTTTCAGTAAAAGAAAATTTTTGCAAGAAAATATTTTTGCAGAGTTAATTATTTTAAACTCCCCCCCCCCCCCTATGTTCCCTCTTATACTATTCCTCCCTTAACCTCCTACATTCCCCTCCTCTCACGTGACCTCCTTGGGAAAAAATTAAATCGAAAAGATGAATTTTCAACAAGAATTGAATTTTCAACCAAAAAACATTTTTCAGATGATAAAAAAAAAACAATTTCATCCGAAATGAGGAATATACCGAATAAAAAAGACGGGCTTTTTAACAAACAGTTGAATTTTCAACCAAAGCGATCGATTTTCTACTAAAAAAACTATTCTTAAAAAAATACGAACATTTTTAACAAAACAGTCGAATTTTCAACCCAGAAGATTAATTTTATACCAAGACGGATGAATTTTTAACCAAATAAAAAACTTTAAACCAAATAGTTTGATATTCAACGAAGAAGGTTAATTTTCTACCAAAAAAATAATACTTTCCAATAAATTACATAAAGATTCAACCATATAGTTGTATTTTCAAACTAAAAAATATCAATTTTCATTAAAAAATAGAATTGATAGATTATGACTTGGAAAAATTAATTTTCAAGGAAAGAAAACGAATTCTCTATAAAGCAGTTTAATTTTTTACAAAATATTGGAATTTTTACCCATTTTTCGAACTTACAACCAAATACTTCAAGTTAACCAAAGAAATCTAATTTTCAACAAAATCCTTACAATTTTTAACCAGAAGGTTAATTTTCTACCAAAAACAATATTCATAAATTTGTAATCAATTAGTTGAATATTCAACCAAAAAGATTAACTTTTTAACTAGAAAGAATAATTTTCCATGAATTAACTGAAGTTTCAAGTAAATAGTTAGATTTTCATATAAAAAAATTAATTTTCAATGAAGATTAGGATTCTTCAAGCAAAAAAATTAATTTTTAAGAAAGTAGTACAATTTTCAACTAAAGAGTTGAATTTTCAATAAAATACGCAAATTTTCAAGCCAGAAAATTAATTTTCTACCAAACAGAACCAATTTGTTGAATTTTCAACCAAATAGTTAAACATTCAGTTGAACAAATCAATTTTGAATCAATAAAACGACTTTTCAGAATGGTAATTTATTTTTTAAACAACGACATGAATTTTTAACTAAAATTATGAATCTGCAAACAAAAAAAAAATTTCCAACAAAGTAGTACAACTTTCAACCAACGGGTTGAATTTTCAACCTAAAAAGATGAATTTTCAGAAAAAAATGTAATATATAGTTTAAATTGCAACCCAAAAAGAATTTTATTTTCAATAAAAATTAGCTCAATTTAACCAAAAATGCCTTATTTTCAACAAAATACCTAAATTTTCAATCAAAGACATAAATTTTTTCCTATAATAATGAACCTTTTACTAAAAAAATGAATTTTTAACAAAGTAGTTGAATTTTCGAGCCGAAAATACAAATTATCTAGGAAATAATTTAATTGTTATCAACCTAAAAACGCGAATGGTCATCCAAAATCATCAAAAAAGTTAAAAATTCTACAAGAACAAAGGAAATTCCAACCCCGAAAAGAAAAAAAAATGAGTCAAGCTGTTGAATTTTCAAGACAAGAAAACGAATATTCGATATAATAAATGAATTTTCGATGAAATAAATGAATTTTCAACCAAAAAGGATGACTTCTCTACAAAATTGCTGCATGATAATGTGATTAATAAAATTTGCAAAATATAAGTGAAACACTTGATACATACTTTCCTTTTATTATAATGTTTTGCAACATGAGAATTATTTATAAATAAATAAACATAATCGTATGAAAGTAATTGATGTTTCATTAAAACTAACGTGTATAATTATTATATTGTGGTAATTATGCATTTAATTAATTGTATTATGAATAATATTAATTATAAAGAAATGGTAATTTTAATATTTTAGGCCTCGAGAAACAGATCTAATTTTTATTTTGACTTACTAAATATCCGCAACTATCAATTATTATTATTTTTTTATTTTATTGCAAAATAAGTTGCGTTTCTTCACATATATGTCAAAAGTCTGTCATTATATACCAAAAATTACAATAAATTATAAAATGAAATCGTACAGTTAACCGGGCTAATTATGCATCAAAATTTGCGAAAATTTTTTGTTTATTAAAAAAAGTATTTCAAAGGAATTATCTGGGCGAAAAAAATTGTAAGTTGACATTTGAAATAAGAAAAATAAAAATCATTTTTGAAATTGGTTAATATCTTCTGTTGTGTATTCATATTTGAAAATTCAAAATTTTGAAAATTCCAGAAAATGTCCTCATTACTTCGAAAATTATGGCGAATTTTCTCTATGCATATAGTTTTTGCTAGTGGATAATAATGAATAATCATTAATTGAAAACAAAGTTTTCGTTTACTTTAGAATTTTCGGAAAATATCCAAAAACACTTTTTTTGATGGAGTCCTATGCAGACATTAGGAAAAAAGTTGAATATGTCGAACCGGAAATTTCTTTATCTTGAATCAAAGAAACATTCTATCATTTTGTTTTTCAAAAAAAAAAAATTTTTCAATCTCAGCATGTCAAAATTGCTTAAGAAAAAGCCAAATTGACCATTTTTGAACGCTTGAAGCATCACTAAACAAATTTTTTTTCGAAAAAACAAAAAAATAGCATGTTACTTTGATTTAAGCTGAAGAAATTCCAAGTTCGACATATTCAACTTTTTTCAAAATAGGTGCATAGGACCCAATCAAAAAAAAAACATGTTTCTGGGCCATTTTCAGAAAATTCGAAATTGAGCAGAAATACTTTTTTTCAATTCATAATTTTTTATTATTGTTCACTAGCAAAAACTGTACATAGAAAAAATTCGCCATAATTTTCGAAGCAATAGGGAAATTTTTTGGAATTTTCGAAAATTTGAAATTTCTAATCAAAAAAGAGAACAGAAGATGTGAACTGATTCCAAAATTTTTGTCGTTCACTTTTTTTGGATGTCAACCCACAACATTTTTTTTGCTTAGCTCAAAACATTCGGCTAATTTGATCATTTTCACTCCCGCCCTATTCCAGAGATTTTATAGAGCCGCTGCAGAATTTTTTTTTAAGGACAGCTAGGTATGTTGAGAAAAAAAATGTTTGAGGTTGCAGGCAGAAGAATACTTTGAAAATCTGTATTTAATACATTTTATATTTTTCCATTAAGTTTATAATATTTGTTATAAATTGGTTCAATTTGATCATATATTTTTTTTTTTTATACCATTGAGCCGTTTCCCTTTCGGCAAGCCTCTAGGGGTAGGCGTGACACTACCCGATTCGGGTAGTGTTTCTAGGTGGATAGTTTCTTGTAGTAAATAACTACAAGTAATATTAAATATATATTAAATATTAAATAAATATTTGATTCCACAGAAAAAACTAAGTGTAAACTTTACCCGGAATTTGGGGTAAAGATTCCCTGCAACAAAAATTACCCCATGTGGGTAAACTTCACCCGCACATCTGGGGTATTATTCTGCGTTTACCTACGTTCGGGAGTAATTCTCAGTGTTTACCTTGAAGGCCTGGTAAATGTCATATTGAACTATTGACAGTTCTAACGATTCGGCAAAACAGCCTTTATGAAGCCGCACTTATCCGATTTGCCTGTTACACCAACCATCAGCTAACTTCACTTCAGCGATTCAAAGCTAGTGGCTTCCCAATTTTCAAGGCGGTGGTGACAACTTCAATGAGAACAAAAGACAGTTTCTGCCCATCGAGGGTAATATTTGCGTTTTACCAATACGAACAGGTAAAAATACGAAATTACCTGCAACACTATTTACCCTAAGTTTTTTCTGTGTCATAATTAACCCGTTTGACGGTATTCTTAGTCTCACAAATCATTACTTTTAATTATTGTAATTAATATGCAAAG
>CAKNXH010063026.1:147239-162055 GCA_932178445.1 Andricus quercusramuli
TTTTTTTTTTTTTGCTGAAATGTGAACTGAATTCATAGAAGCCAATAAGAAAATCCAACTATTTTTTATAGTAAATCTACTTTGAAGATTGATTTTATTCTTTGAATATTTATGTATTTTGTTATATATTCGTCACATTTGGTAGAAAATTAATCATTTTCATTGAAAATCAGAAAAGTTGGTTGAAATTTATACTACTTTGTTCAAAATTCAATTTATTAGTTGAAGATTCATATCTTTTGTTGCAAATTTCACTGTTTTGTTGAAAATTCGTTCAGTTTTGGTTAATAATTAATTTTTGTTACTGAAAATTAAACTACTGCATTAATGGTTGAAAATTGATCGATATTAGTTGAAAATTCAGAATTTTGTGTATATCCGTATTGCATGAAAATCTATGTATTTTGTTGAGTACTCGTCATTTCTGGTAGAAAATTAATCTTCTTAAATAAAAATTCAACAACTTGGTTGAAAGTTAAAATACTTTGTTCGGAATTCATGTCATAAGTTAAAGATCTATCTCTTTGGTTGAAAATTAATTTTTTGTTTTGCTTGAAAATTAATTTTTCAAAGTGAAAAATCGACTTGCCCATCATTGGTGGAAAATTGATTATTTTTAGTTGAAAATTCAAAAATTTGCTAGCAAGTTCTTATTGTTGTAAATCAAACTTTATTTTTTTGGACAGTAATCTTCTTGATTGAAAATTAAACTATTTGGCTTAAAGTTGAATTACTTCGTTGAAGATTCAAGTTATTAGTTGAGGATCTATCCTGTTGGTTGTTTTGTGAAAAATTCGTCTTCTTGTATTAAAAAATGCTATTATTTTAGTAGAAAAATAAACTGTTAGGCTAAAAATTAACTTCTTGGTTGAAAATCTATTTTTGTGGTCGAAATATCAACTATCAAATTTTTCGTTGAAATCAATCTTTTTTCACGGAAAATTCAACTACTTGGTTGAACTTCTTTGTTAAAAATTCATTTTTTATTTAAGATTCATTGCTTCAGTTAGAAGTACAACTATTTTGTTATTAATTTAATTATTTTGTTAAAAATTCAACCATTTTTTTGTAAATTTAATTATTTTGATGAAAGTTCAACTGTTTTGATAGAAATTTGTCTTTTCGGAAAGTAAATTCTATTCTATATATGTACTTGAGTTCATCTTTCTTGGTGAAAGATGAACTTTTTTCTTGAAAATTCATTCTATCAGGTTGAAAATTTAACTGCCTTCTAAAAATGTTGCCTTTTTGGCATGGAAATTCAACCGTTTGATTAAAAATACAACTGATTTTGGTTGAATTTTTTTTTAGTTCGACGATTTGGTTGAAAATTCATCTTGTTATGTTGAAAATTCAACTATTTGGTTGAAAATTGAACTATTTGGTTGAAAATTGAACTATTTTGATGAAAATTCGTCCTTTTTACTTGAAACGTCAACTATTAGGTTTTAGATGTAACTGTTTTTGGTTGAAAATTCAGCTATGTAGGTCGGAAATTCAACTATTTTGTTCAAATTTAATTCTTTTATTAAAAATTAATCTTTTTTTATTTGAAAATTCATACTTTTTTGTAGAAAGGTTGTTGATTGAAAATTCATCTTTCTTGGTTAAAATTCAATTGTTTTGTACCAAATTCGACTTTTTACCTTAAAGATTCGATCTAAAATTAATTTTTTTGTGTGTTAAAAATTCGAAATTTGCTTGAAAATTCATATTTTTTGTTGCAAAATTCAATAATTTTATTGAAAATAGAATATATTTCGACTTGAAATCTTGGACGTTTTATATTGAATGCTATCGCCCCCCTCCTTCTCTATTTCTCCTCTTTTAGAGCATTTTGAGTTATGTATTTTGTTGAAATATTATGTTCGGTATCAATTGTTATGTGATGATCTATGACGAAGAATGAGAGGGGCAGAAAAAGTGTTCAAAATAGCGTGTCATAGTTTTCGAACGGCCCCTAAGTACATATTTGAGTATGCAAGTGAATATCAGAATCATACCTCTGGCATATTTGCACTGTGTACCTGATCGGTAGCAAATGTCCATATATATACGTCGAATAAGTACATACAAAAAAAGGATTCGTATAATATACAACACACGATCGGTAGAAATATGGGCAACATTACTTTTCAGCAGATTTTGCATGAAGTTTTGTTAAATCTACTGATTTTTGTTACATGTTAACTCCACAGAAAAATGCCGTTCCTCAAAAGTACGTCAGAATATAACAAATAAGCAAAATGATCCCACTGTTTTTCTGTGTAACGCCCAGTAAAAATCGACAAGCTTATGGAAAAATCCAAATTGGGTAGATTTTACTGGAGGCGAGGTGAAAAGTACAGAAAGTCAGTTAATTGCACTGAACTTCTTGTAAAGTCTACCAAAAAGTCATGTTGTCCATATTTCTATTGATCGTTTTTTTAATGTTACGGATCCTTTTGCTGTGTATATAAGGCATTCGTACTTCATATGCACCTATGAGGAGTAAGCGGACAAAACATGATAAATCTATTCAAGACGATTCCTCAATAATGAGACAAATGCTGTATCTGTAAGATACGAGTGTTAGAAGAAAAATTCAAATAGTGTCATATAGAGGAAACAATTTAACTGGTTACCCAATACTATTCAATGATTGATTATGGGATAGAATTTGGTTTTGAACCAAGGGTCATTAATCATATTCCTTCACTGTTAAAAATATATTAAATTTGAAATACCAATGTATATTAAAATTAATATCTCACCTATATGAAATATACCATTCAGGGCAAATTTTGGAAAGAGTTCCACATGTACGTTGCACTTTGATCATAAAAAGGAATTCATTCGATGAATTCTAGATTTTTAATTCAATTGCGAAAATTTAATAAGATTTGAGGAAATAAAAGCACTTTTAGTTTTCAAGCACGCTGCCATACCGACCTGTATATTATATTTAATATAAAGTGTACAGCTATTCTCATTTTGATGTATATCAAATTTCAACTACCGTGTATGCAAATGACTTCATTTACATCTGTATTAAATTTAATACAGATTTTTCTAACAGTGTTGAGACCTAAAAATGCTAAAACTATGCGTAACTCATTTTCTCCAAAACATGGATTCATCATATCATGTTTGCATACTTCTCATGTAATAGTTGATACACAAATGGTGGTTGCACTTCCACTCCATGCATCATTACGCGGCGTCTAGAGGTGAATGAATGCTGTTTTTAACGTTTCCGACGACAGTGAATGAGCTAAAAGGATCCGGATCCGTATACGAATGTCATGCTAGGAGAGCATTCTAAAGCACGAGAGACACTCAAGAGGTAGAATTTATTTTGCTTTCCTAGGCGGAATTGTCCGAGAAGAAATGTTCACACTCATAAATTACATTGTACCCAGAATAATTACTTTATCGCAGACTATTGCAATGGGTTGCAATATTGTTTGCAATTTAAATTCATCTCAGATACAGATTTCTTAATCTTAGTTATTTTCTATCAAACTTAAAGGACATAATGTTTGTAAAAGGAAAGTTATATAAAAGGCTTCTAACTTTGGATATTTTCATACACTGAGGAAAAAACAGGTACTGATTTACTATGTATTTACTATGATTTAACTTGGTGTACTTGGTTCGTTAGAAGGATTATAAAGCTAAACTAGTTGAGCTAAACGGAGAAATTTTAATTAAATTCACTCGTTAAACTGGTAATTTCAACTAGGGTTTACGGTCATCCTTACTGCGAAAATCTTGTAACTTTAACAAATAAAAATTAGTCACTCGGAAAATTAAACCCACACAATATAGTTCTCACACAAACCAGAGTTTTACAATATCGATTTTTTTCAAATTTTGGCTGCTGATTTGTTTAGTAGAACACCCCCGAGAATCAATATTTTGAGGTTACATTTGATTCCAACAACTTCCTCATTGTCATTTTGCATATTTTTAAGCAACAGATTTTTACATTCTCATCAGAGAAGGTATTAGATTTGTGTAAAATTTGACCCCCTCCCCCCCTTTCTGTTCAAATGTTTAAGTGTTGAGACCCTTTGAACACAAAAATCAGGTTTTTACGAATGTGTCTGTCTGTATGTCTGTATGTCTATATATATGTATGTATGTCTGTCTTTATATCTGTCTTTGAGCACGATAACTTTAAAAAAAATTGACAAATCGGATTGGGCTTTGTTATACTCTCCAAGTGTCCGAAAATGAAGGTCTATTTCGTTAGGCAGCCAGTTTGGATGAAAATTCAAAAAGTGAGCGCATCTTCAAAATTTTTGAACCCCCTTTTTTCGAAATTTAAAAATGCTATATACGGTTATTAGCAGTACTCAAAAAGAAGAACAATTTAACCCCATGACTTTTTTTTCATTAGCAAAAAAATTACCGGAATTATAACATTCACGAAATTTCAAAAAACAAACGAAAATGAACATTTTAAGCCAAACAACGCGCGATATGAAAAAATATTACAGAAAGAAAAACGTTGCATTTTGAACACAAGATTATCGTAACAGCTTTTTGAATTTTTTTGAAAAATCGAAAATTCAAAATTTGACCGCAAAAAAAATAATGACAAATCAAACATTCCAATTGACGGTCAAACTATACAAGTTGCGAAAAAAGATGAACAAAAAAAACTTGTGTATTCAAGAAAGATCTACAAATTTGTCACAGATCACGTTTTGATACGACACGTAGTTTTTGTTTTATTCGTAAAAAATTGCATTAAAAATAGAAAAATTAAATTTCTGGACAAACGACATAAGCTACAAAAAAATGAATCAACAAAATTCGTTCACCCTGAAAAGAGCTACAAATTTGTAATCAATAATTTTTCGGCAGGACGCGTAGTTTTTGTTTTAATCGTAAAAAATAACATTGAAAATAAAAAAAATTAAATTTTGTGGAAAACGGCACATGGTACGAGAAAAAATTGAAAACAAAAGTTGTTCATCTAAGAAGGATCTAAACATCTGTTTTTTATAAGCTTTAGACAAAATAATTACCTTTTTGGAAAAAGGATACAAGCTAGAATAATATTTTATTTAACAAATTTTTTTGCCTAAATTATGTATTCAAATTTTCTCAAAACCACTTTACGCTAGGATGCGTATTTTTAGTTCAAATTGTAAAAAATAACATTAAAAATGAACAAAATGAATTTAGGGAAAAACGACACGAGTTGCAATAAAATGTTTAATTAAAAAATTGTTTTGTTTTTTTCTTATAGTATGCGAACTTTTTCTCATATCATATTGCATATTATGAATTGTAATAATATGAATTTATTGAAATGGTACATTTTTCAGGGTAGCTGAAAATAAAATTTGATGCTAAATAAGAAACAAATATTGAATTAATCATGATAAATAAAATTTATACCTTATTTTGGAATATCTAAATAAGCAATCCTAGGCCGACGTACACAAATAAATAGAATATACATTTTATATAATAGTGTTAAGCATAATGTAGAAAAGTGTACATTCTGGACAAAATCGAGTGCGAAGCACGAGATACGTAATGAAAATGTGTTCGTTAAAGCCGAAGGAGCTTTAACAAAAGAGAATTCACAATGACCAAATTACATTTGACGATGCTTTGACCATTAATTTCAAAAAGTGTGTGCATAAATGTGGGGAAAATAAAAAAAGTGAGCTTGTAGCTTGCGGTAAGTACATTATCGAGCGCGAAGCGCGATAACCAACAGTCGCAGATTTTTCAAACTTGATTTGATTCCCAAAAAATGCTTACCCTGACTTCCTTTATACTGATTTGTTTCATACTTCAAAATGGCCCTTCAGAGACAAAATGATAAAACTCATGTGCTTTGCATAAGTTGACTAACTTTTTTAGATCAAAACTTCTTTACCCTCATTCAGTAACTCAATATCTCGGGAGCTAGTTTGTATTTTTTATTTAAATTAAAGATTACATCCTTTATCGCAATCCGCAGCCGAGCCTGCTTCTATCTGTGGTTAGTGTCGCTTTGAGATTGTCAACTGACACATCTATTTCCTCGAAACTGGATAACTTTTATAGACAATTTTTCTTGGACTCAAATCAGCCACACGTTATTTCAGAAGTGAACTTCTATCTTATCTTTAAATAGTGATTTCTATGTTGTACCGCCACCCTTTATTTCTTGTCTTAATGAGTTTGAAGTACTCTTTAAAATCCCAGCTCCTAATTTTTATACTAAAAATGGCTGGAATCATAAAGTTCATAGGTGATGAGTTACAAAAGACTCGAGTTTCTTATGAACGGCGACACTTTCTTATTTTGACATGAGATGTCTTCCCGCATAAATCACCTGCTAATTACATCTATACATTTTATGAAAGGATCTATCTATTGATGCATCTTTTGAAAAATTTACAATTATAACTTCTACTTTTATGAGATGTGATCCTTTCAAGAGAAACAAAGGAAAACAGCTGCGTCAGAGACCTTTGCCACTTAATTTTCATGACAGCAGGTTTCTTGTCAAAAATTATTACTCTCAAATTCTTATTTGTAGATAACTATTATCTACATAACGATTAATTTAAATATTCATATAAGAACTTAATAACGCATAAATCAATATTTTTATGGAAAATTAAAATCTATTTTCTTTAAATAAAACTCAATATAACTTTCTAAATCTTCTACTCATCTTTTATAAACATTTAACGTAACTTTTTTGAAAAATTTCATAATTTTTTATTCTTCCTATCATATAATTCACTTGGTCCTTTGGCGTGGATTGTGCTCCGGATTTCCCTCGAGATGTACAAAAAGGAGAAGGTTGGTATTCTGTCTGCGTAGAGCAGTAACTAGTTACTTTTTTGTAATAAAGACGAATTAATTTAACGTAACAAAGTTATTTTTTTGTAAATAAGTGACGAATTAGTAACAGTTACATTTTTCCAGTAACAGTAACTATAAAAATCTTTAATTTTTTAGTTGCTTTCGAAATATAGTTCTTAAGTCTTATTTTATGACAATCAATCAATGTTTTGCTTTTGCGACTATTATTTTCAATTTCTCTATTGAAATTGTGATCATATTGTACTCGAGAAGAGGTAGATTGAACGACGAAGCTTCCAGAAAATTTTTGCTCTTATAAATAAATAACGAAAATAAAGGGGCACGAAAATGACTAAATTCTCACAAAAAAAACGGACTAAAATTAACTAAGAATGATTAATCCGCATTAATAATGTGAATAATGTTCAATGGAAATAGAAAATATTCAAAAGAATTCGATGAATTTCACAAGAATTCAAGGTAAATTTTAATGAATTCAGGGTAAAATTAAAAAAATGAATTAAATAATATTCGAGTGAATTTAAAGGAAATTAAGAAAAATTTTTAAAACTCGATGAAAATCATTAAAATTCATGGTAAATTAAAAAAATTTCAAGTGAATTGAAAAAGATTCAAAATATTTCATTGATTTTAATAAAATTGGAGTAAATTCAGAAGAATTCAATGGAATTCATAAGAATTTGATATAATGCCCAAGAATTTGAAGTGAGTTTCAGACTCCAGGGTGAGAAAAAAAACGAAATTAGTTGTTAATCCATTTAAATAAGTAGAATTGAGGGAATTTATAAAATTTCAAGTGAGTTCAAAATAATTCAGCGCGAGCTAAAAAATATCAAGGGAATTACAAAGAATTCAAATTTTCTTGAGCAATTCAAAATAAATCATTCAGAATTGAGAGTAAATTCCTAATGATTTTAAATTACTTAAAAAAATTAATGTCAAGCGAATAAAATTTGAGTGAATTTAGAGGAATTGAGGAGAAATGAGAAAAATTCAATGAAATTCATAAAAATTAAATATGAATTAACAAAAATTGAAGTGAATTAAAAAAGATGCAAAATCTTCCACTCATTTCAGTAATGTAGGAGTGAATTTAGAAGAATTAAGGGGAATAAAAAGAATTTGATTGAAATTTCTAATAATTTAAGGTCAGTTTCAAAGACTCGAGGGCAAATTTAAAATAAAAACTAAAAGAAATTTTGTGATCTCTTTATATTCAAGTATAATTGAGTGAATTCAGAAAAATTCAAGTGAACTAAAAATAATTCAGCAAAAGCTAAGAAATCAAAACAATTAAAACCAATCTGTGAGAATTCGGGATAAATTAATAAGAATTCAGGGTGAATTCCAAGGGAATTCAACCGGGATGATGAAATTCCAAAACATTTCACCGATTTCGGTAAAATCGCAGTAAATTGGGAAATTTCTGACACATTGATAAAATTCATAAGAAGTTGAAAGAATATAAATAAACAAAAATTAAAAAATTAAAAAAGTTCCATCGAATTGAGTAAAATGGGAGTGAATAGAATTCAGGGTGCTTTCATCAGAATTTAAGCGATTTAAAATAACACAATTCAAGAAATAAAAAACCAAGGAATTCAATAAAGTTCGAGTGAATTTAGAAGAATTTAAGGGTAATTAAGAGAACTCGAATAAATTCATAAAAATTTAGGGTAAATTAAAAAAAAATAAGTGCATTGAAAAGGATCTAAAATATCCCACTGATTACAATAAAATTTAAGTAAATTTAGAAAAATTCAAGTAAATTCAAGACACAGTAATGAAATACATAAGAATTTTAAAGAATACAATTCAACCAAATTTTCAAAAATCAAACAATTTCCATCGAATTGATTAAAGCGAGAGTAAACAGAATTCAGTGTGAATTCAAGTTAATTCAAGAGACTTTGATGAAATTCGTAAGGACTTGAAAGAAGATAATTCAACCATATTTTAAAAATTGAAAAATTACAAACGAATTGAAAAAAATTTAAGGGAATTGAGAAGAATTCAATGAATTTCATGGTCATTCAAGTAGAATAATTAGAAAAAACAAGCAGAAGGATTCAAGTTAATTGAAAAAATCAAGTCAAGTTCATAAGAATTCAGGATGAATCTCGAATGCATTCAAATTACTTGAAAAAACTCCAAAATATTTCATTGATTTCAGTTAAATTGGAATGAATTTAGAAGAAGACAAAGAAATTGGAGAGAATTTGATGAAATTCATAAGTGCTCAAGATAAATGAAAAATAATTCAATTGGCGAGCCACCGAAACACTTGTATGTCTGAGAGACACGGAGCGACCCAAGAATGACATCTTTCTCAATTTTACTTTAAACAGCTAAGAAAAAGTGATATTTTCAAACGATAAAGATCACCAGTTACTTTTTCATAATGGGACGGTGACAGTACCTATTGCCTTATAAAAAGTAGTCTTACCAGTTGCTGACTGCAGTTCTCCTCCAGCTATGGCTGACGTTACGATCGTTAGGATGCATTAATGTGCTCCAATAATTTCGGTGTACACCCCCTGAAGCGGTTATGTATATCGAAAATTAATTACTGTCCTGTCGCTATCTCTACGGTTCGTTTCACGGTACAGCCAGGGATGTGCAGAATCAATTTAGCGACTTGTGTGTATCTAGCAGCTTCAAATCCAAACCGTGACCTTCTCAATTCGATTCGGTGTAATATAGTTTAGATTTGCTCTCCAAATCTGAAATAGTCAATATTGGCTTACAAAGCAATACGAAATCGTTCACTGATTCAATTGCTAAGATATTTCTCCTAAAACTTTAGATAGTATTTACATTCATCAATACCAATCCCCCATCTTCTTGTGCTGAAAGTCTACGATTTTCTTCCATATTTTCATCTTTCATTTATCTTTTCCATTTTTTCAAATTTCTTTCAGTTTTCCTTATTTATTCATCCACTTTTCTCCTACAGATTCATTCCCTAACATTATTCCCATTTCCTCTTTACAACTCTATAATTCCTATCATCTCGTACAATTTTCGCGTTGATGCCTCTTCTTAATCTTGGCTATCTCTTATTCTTTATCTTTTCAGCCTATCTGTTTGCAACCCTACTTCAATATTTTTTACCATCCTTTCCTTCACCTGTCTCTTCCTACCTCTTATTTAAGTTTCCTTGTAATCTATGTACACCCTTTCTTTTTTCTCCACTCTCCCTGATTCTTCTCCGTACATCATAATTTCGCCATTCCATTAGTTTGAAAATGGATTCTCTTCATCTTTTCTTTCCATTCATTCTTTTGCCATCTTCCTTTCCTGAATGGTATAATTTTGTTGGCATATTTAGTAACAAATTTGTTTGGATCTAAATATTTCTCTAGGCCTTTAATCGATCCTTCCAATCTCTTATCATCTCCTTCTAACTTCCTAACCTTCTTATTTCAGACTTCACACTCTTTCCCCTAATCCCCTCTTTTGCCATAAGTGTATCTCACAACTCCAAACCGTGACAATCAAATTCTAACTCGATGTAATGTAATTTAGATCTGCTCCCTAAAATCTCAAGTAGTCAATATTGTTTAACAAAGCAATACGAAGTCGTTTACAAATTCAATTAGTGAGACGTTTCCCCTAAAACTTCAGATACTATTTAAATTGTTTTAAATCAATTCCCCATTTTGTTGTGCTAAATCTATGCTTTTCTTTCTTATTTTCATCTTTAATTTTTTTCCTTCATTCTTCTCCAATTCTTTCAGTTCATCCTCTTCATCTTCTCAAATTATTCTTAGGTTCTCTTGAGAACTATATAATTGTTCCCTTCTTGTATAATTTCCGCATTGATCCGTTTTCTAATATCTTCGAAATCCCTCATTCTTTTTCTTTTTACCCGGTCTCTTTGTAAGCCATACTTCACTATTTTCTAACATCTTTCCTTCACCTGTCTTTCCCTAACTCTTCTTTAAGTTCCTTCATGATTCAAATCTTTCGCTTATTCATACTCCCCCCTTAATTTTTCTTCCTACATTATAATTCCTCCATTCTATTGGTCGGAAAATGTATAATTCTCTTATTTCCTCTCCATTATTTCTCTCTTCATCTTTCTTTTCTATATAGCACTGCTTTTTTTTCACATTCAATAACAAATTCATTCAGGTCTGAATATTTTTCTATGCCTATGGCCGATCTTTTCATTCTCTCCTCATTTTCCTCTAACTTCCTAATCTTCTCATTTTAGACTTCACCCTTTTCTCCACTTTCCCCTAATCCTCTCTTTTCTCATTTTTCAAAGAATCTCTTCAATCTTTTTTCTTTAAATGCATATAGAATTAACAGAACCCAGTAAGAAAATCCAACTATTTTAATTACAAATTAATTCTATTTTGGCTGAAAAATCTACTAATTGATTTTTGGTCCAGAATTCATCTGTTTTTGTTGAAAATTCTACTAGTTTGTTAAAAATTTTTTTTTATCAATCAACTTTTTTGTTGAAAATTTATCTGCTTTGGTCGAAAAATGACCTACTCAAATGAAAATTTGTCTTTTTCGGATAGAAAATTCATCTTTGTGGTAGGAGATTCACCTTTCTTGATTGAAAATGAATTTCATTGTTGGAAATTCAACTATTTATTCAAAAACTCAACTATTTTGTTGACGGTTCGCCTCTTTTGCTTGAAAGTTCAACTATTTCAGGGTGTCTACTCTCCTGAAAAACCTGGATTTATAGTAATCATACTTATTAAAAAAAAAACTTCTTTTTATCATTTTCACTTATTTCAGGAAAATATGTTTTATTGAAAATATTAATATGTTTAATTTCAAGTAGCTATAAAAATAATTGAATTTTTTTAATATTCTGGATCAAATTCATGAACTATAGTAACAAATTTGAAAATATATTTTTTTCAGTGTTATTAGTTTGTTTAATTATTTAATAGTGATAATACGAATCTATTCAATATTGTTCTGTAATCATAAAATTCCTAAGAGCTTGTGCCATTAAGATATTTCTTGTCTTGTTATAAAGTTACTTCCATCAATTACGGAACATCTTTATTTAATTTTATGTATAAAAAGTACAATTTCTACACAGTAAGATATTTATAAGGGCTAAAAAAAGCACTATTTATAATTAAGTAGCGCAATTGTTATGTACTGATTCCCATTCTTCAAATATCACGATTTCAAAATAAATTTAATTAATTCAAACTTAATATATTACTAAAATCAGATTATATTTCTATCTTGAATATAACAAAAAAACTATTATATTAAATACTAAGGTGTACATTTATTCTGTGTTTCAGGTACGTGTGACTCGCACAGTGAATTATTTTCTATTTCAAAATAGAATTTGATGATCGCATTGGTACGTAAAATATGGTGTTTGTTAGAAATTACGCTAGTTTGTTGGAAATTATTTTGTTTGTTTGTTTGAAATCCTTCTTTTTTGTTGAACTTCACTGTTTTTGATTTAAAACTAAACATATTTTTGTAGTTGAAATCTCAACTATTATATTTTTCGTTGAGAGTTCATTTTTTTAGAATCAAAAATTAATCTTCCATAGTGGAAAAGGAACTTTTCTGTCAAAAATATTAATATAATTTTCTTCTAAAGAATGACTCTACGTGTAGCATTAAGCATAAGATCAGAGAAATCAACTTGCTGTATAACTTCTATTTTCTGCATAAATTTCCTTGCTAGAATCGATATGTAAATATTGAATCTGACTGAAAAAATCACCTACTCATATTCTGAAGATTATTACATTGAGCGCCAAGTGAAAGGTGACCCCTAATGTCCAAGAATGTAAGAGAATCGATAGCATCATCGATGAAAACTTGATGGTACTTAAATAAATTCGTTTTGGCATTTCCACAAGCGTCCTTATTAAGAATCGATTTTTCATAGGAAACTTTCATCTTGTTTGCTGTGACAGGCGGTGTCAACAACGCCACTAACTTTTGTGACCTCTGGCGAATCGAATAAGTAGGTTGTGGGTAAACACCTATTACCTAGGTACTTCGCATCGGCGCGGCTCTTCCCCATTCTCTGGTCGAAAAACAAAACTGTGGGAGAAACCCCACAAAGACGTCTTATTCGTCAGGGAATCACGGAATTTATGCATGAATGTAGACGTAAACGTAGTGTAGGAAATATACACTTTGGCATAGACAAGAACTCGTTATATGAACCTACGACCTCCGAAGTTCCCGCAACCGGATTGATGATCAGTGAGCCGCTCTCAGGCAAATTGCGATTCTTTGAGGCGTGCACTATGCTCGATTAATTATTGACTTATGAGAACAGGTTCTGGAAAAATATGCTTAAAGTTACACTGTTAGAAATTGAAATTTCAGCAGCGGTAACTCCATTAAGCTTTAGTCACTTGTTTCAGAAACTTCTGTCACAATTTAGTAATTTTCAGTTACTCCAACTAAAAATTTTAAGGGATTCAACATTTTTCGGTTCATTGATTTGAATATAAAATATGTAGTCTAGGGTAAGGAGGGGCAGCGCCAACCGGTGGGGCAAAGGCGACTTTGCTTATAACATCGCTATTATTTAACAACTTTATTATTACTTTGCATTAAATAAATCAATTATATCATAGAGATAGTGTTAAGTACTAAAATCTTGAAAATTGAAGATGTAAAAGAAAAATGATTCAGAAAACAGTTTTGACAACGAAAGAATGGAAGATTCGCTGGCAGAAATATAAAGTTTTCAACATTAATGGCAATACTTACAGTATAAAAATTTGATATTTTGACAGATAAAACAATATCGCATTATGAGATTTTAAAAATTGAACGTAATTCAGGTCCGAAGTATATTAAATATTGTCAATAATTGAGTCCTCACCAGTGCACAGTTGGGTGAAATCGGAAATCGAGGTTCAAAATGACATTTAGAACGCAATTTCGCACCGATTTTAGTTTTCTTTTCCTTGAAAAACTCAGAACCAAATTCTCGAAAAAATGGTGAGAGTGGATTTTTTATTTTTTTGTTTATTTAATTTTTATGTTAATGCAAACAACGGAAAAAATGTCGATTTTTTAAATTTTATTTTTTATCTCGTAGATAAAATTTTTCTTATACGTCTAGTCCCTTGAGTTTAATGCACAAGGATATCGGAAAGATAAAAAAATCGTTAACTTGCATGTTTAATTGTTATAAACAAATTTTGTCAACAAATAATCAACATTAGAGGTTATTCGCCTTTCAAGTATATTTCTGTCCTGCAATCGCTAGCTTCTATCGTTAGAATGATGCGTGGACATGAAAATTTAAGATTACTTGTTATTTGTTTATTTTATAAACAAATTATATAAACAAATGCACATTTTGGGCGATTTTAAGCGAAAAGAAATCATTTTTTCTTCTGACCTTGCTGAAATTACATTGCCAATGATTTTTTCTGAGAAAAAAATTCCAACCCACCAATATTTGTTTATGTTACAAACAAATTATGTAAACAAATGCACATTTTAGGGTATTTTAGGTGAAAATGAACCGTTTTTTCTTCTGTATTTTCTGAAATTATATTGGCAATAACGTTTTCTGGAAACTTTTTTCCCATCCATCAATACTGGTTTATTTTATAAACAATTTATATAAACAAATGTACATTTTTGGTGTTCTTAAGCGAAAAGAAATAATTTTTTCTCCTGACCTTGCTGAAATTACGTTGCCAATGATTTTTTCTGAAAAAAATTCTATAACCCATCAATATTTGTTCATTTTATAAACAAATTATTTAATTTATAATTGAACTTCATCACACAATATCACTGGCATTTTTGAATATAATTTTTTCGTAAAATAGACAAATATTGATGGGTGGCAAAAAGTTTATCAGAAAACATTATTGGCTTTCGCAATATAATTTAAGCTAGGACAAAAGAAAAACGGTTTATTTTCACCTAAAATAGCCTAAAGCGTGCATTTGTTTATATAATTTGTTTATAAAATAAACCAGTATTGATGGGTGGGAAAAAAGTTTCCA
>CAKNXH010063030.1:0-20805 GCA_932178445.1 Andricus quercusramuli
AAATGTTAAATGGACTTCTGACTTTGGCATAATTTATAAAGACAAATTAAATGTCCCGCAAGACGTTTGTCATAATAAAATGTTTGTTTTATTCAAATATTCGCTGCTTGTGTGAATAAACATTTTACTCATAAAAGCTGACTTGGACTACCCTTATGTTTATTAAAAACAAGGGGCCGACTCAAAAGGGTTGTCGTCTAAGCTAATGATGATTAGTTTACACGTCTAGATCGACTCATTTGGCGCTGGTCTTTTAAAGTAACGATGGTCAACGTAGAAGATCACGGCATAATTCCAAGGTTTCAGGCGTACACTTCGAGAAAAGGTTCTTTTTTAATTCGGAGGCATCGACGTATTAAAAAAAAAAAGAAAATTTCACTTCAGTTAGTACATATTAATTTTCTGACGAAACTAAATCAGCGAGGCTGATTTTTAACTTCTATAGTAACTGTGCTTGGCATTGAATGAATTTCTTCGAAGAACACATTTTGCCCAATATCGTCTGCTACCAGTGCTATATGGTTCCCGGCGGTCTTGTGCACTATTTGCAATTTAACGTACTGACGATTTAGCCCATATACGAATGGGTATAATTTTTGTCCAGTGTATCCGTCATTCATGATAAATCCAACGATGTATCTGCCACTTGGATCGAGAGCTCCCAAATATTCGCCTTCTCGTAATTGGGAAGGTGCATCTGCAACTGAACTAGCTAGATAAGATTGTTCTCCAATTCTAATGACAGTACCACCTCCACAGCATCCAAACCTCATGAATTCTGCAAAGAGAAATTACAAATAGTAAGTTAATTATTATTTAACTATTAAATTAGTTGAAGAAATCGTAGTTCTTATTTTCGAGAAAATTGTAACTGATACCTTAGAGCAAATATATTTGCTTCCTCATAGAGGGAGCATTAGTTATTTTTTTCCATAATAGACAAACCAAAGTCTTCATTTTGATCTATTCAAAAATAGGAATTTCCAAAAAATACAAAATTATAATTTGAGCTGGAAAAGGGAAGGGAAAAGTTCTGTCGCACCCTCTGTTTGAAACAGATGATTCAAATATCATAAATGAGCATAACTTTCTTAATATGCAATGAAGTGTATTAATATTAGAGATGATTCAGTTTGCCTCGAATCAGGGGATCTTTTCCGTTCTTGCGTAAATTTTGAATTATTTTTGTGGAAAAAGTTTCACTATAAAAACCGTGTTTTTAAGTATTATCCGCATAGGTTCCTTACTGTTCAATAAAATGTTTCAATATTATAAGTCAATCGATTCGTCTTGAATCAAAACAACTTTCATATCCTCGCATCAACTTTGAATTAGGTTGAAGAAAAAAGTTTTACTATGGAAAACCGTGTTTTCAAATATAATGCATTATCATAGCTTCCTCACTCTTCAAAAAAATGTATTAATATTATGGGTCAATCGATTCGTCTCGAACCACTGAATCTTTTATATTCCTGCATCAACTTTGAATAGTACAGGATTTAAATAAATATCTTATGCTGGAAATTGATCTGTTGTTCCTTCTTATTTTTATATTTTCCAATCTGTATGTAAAAAAATAATGTTTTCTACGATTATCCATAGTTTCACGTTTTTTTTAAGTTCTTTGCAAGAAATTTGGATGAAAACAATATATAGATGGAGACATTTCTTCTTAGGATTATTATTGTTAATATTATAAACAAATTTAATATACAAGTGAATTGATCAGGTATTTTTTGACAGAAAAATTAGTTTTTTTCTATGTCAATTTTTTCAATTAGGAGCTTTATGATCATTTCAGGAAAATTTATAATTTTATAATTAATCTCATGATTTTTTAAAACAAAATTTAATTAAAAATGCATTGTTGGGGCATCTGTTCCAAGGTTGGAAATATTCAAAAGATTTTAAAAATATTCAAAGTAATTTTTAATGATTTCAATAATTTCAAAGAACTGGTAATATTTTAAAGATTTTGAAAATATTCCAAGTAATTTATAATTAATTGATTTAAATATATTTCCAAGGATCGGAAATATTTAAAAGATTTTATAAATATTCCAAGTAATTTTAAATTTATTTCAATATTTATCAGAGTTTTTGAAATATTTTAGGGAATTTCAAAATATTCCAAGTAATTTTCCATTGATTTGATTAATATAAAGTGGTGAAATTAAGATTTTGAAGCATTTTCTGTTGTTCGTTGTAGATAATATGTTATTGAAAAAACTGGCTTATGTGAAAAATATCAACATAATAACAGTTTAAACAAACTCTTCAGGAAACCAGATTTTTGTTGATACAACGTTATCTATATCGAGACTGTCTTCAAGTTTCACAATATTACTTCCTTATGCTCGATTTGAAATATTTGAGAAAATGAATTTGAATTGATTTAAAAAATTTAAGGGGTTCAAAGGATTTGAAATATTTCAGGAAATTAACAAATATTCCATGTAATTCTTTCTTGCTTTTAACAGTTCAAAGAGATTTCGAAGGATTTAAAATACGTTCGGGAATTTAAAAATATTCCAATTAAATTTTTATTTATTTCAAAATATTTAAAAGGATTTGGAATATTTCAGGGAATTAAAAAGATTCCATGTAATTTTTAATTGTTTTTAACAATTTGAAGAGATTTCGAAGGATTTGAAACATTTTAGGCAATCTCAAAATATTCCCAATAATTTTTTATTCATTTCATAATATTCCAAATAATTTTTTATTTATTTCAAAATATTTCAAAGCTTTTTGAATATTTTCGGGAATTTAAACAGATTCCAAATTATTCATCTTGATTTGTATAATTTATTTGAAGAGATTTTGAAGTATTTGAAATAAAGTACGGAATTTCAAAATATTCCAAATAATACTGAATTGATTTCAAAATATTTTAGAAGATTTGGAATATTTCAGGGAATTTGAAATGATTCCAAATAATTTTTATTTTACTTCAAAATATTTCAAAGAATTGGGTATATTTTGATGAATCTAAAAAGACTCCAAGTAATTTTCACTTGCTTTGAACAATTTGAAGATATTTGACAGGATTTTTAATATTCTAGGGAATTTGAAAAGATTCTACGTAATTTCTAATTGCTTTCAATAATTTAAAGGGATTTCAAAAGATTTGAAATATTTTAGAAAATTTAAAAAGACTCCAAGTAATTTTTTATTGATGATATTAAAAGAGAAATATTCAAAAATATAAACAAATAAAGTAGGATTGTAATCAACGCATTCTAAATATAATTTCAATTATAGTTCAAGCAATTTATGGATTATTACTCAAAACAGAATGACAACAATCAAAAATTCAATCTAATTCGTGGTGGTTAATATGTTGAGAAAACTGGGCCATGTTACAAATATGATGTCAGCAGATTTGAGAAAACCAAATTTTGGTTGGTACAGCGTCATCTCTACCGAACCAATTTTTATGTTTCAAAATATTGCCTTCTCGTTTTAATTTACATAAAAATTGTTTTTAAATTAAGATTTTAAACTAAAATTTTTATTAATCAGGGCGGTGACTTAACCGGGAAAGACCGGGATATGGCCGGGAATTTTATTTACTTGGAAAAAACCGGGAAATAAATGTAAATTTAATTGAAAAACCGGGTATTTACTTCTGATCACAGAAAAATTCAAGTTTCCATTATTTTAATAATTTTGGCTTTTTTCCTATTTCACGGTTTATGGATCAGAAATAATGTTTCGTAACCTATTAAGACGTTAAACAGAATCTTAAACCAACAGATTTTTTAATTTAGTATGGGAGAGACTCCCAGAACCCAGAAAACAGGTTTTTACAAAATGTCTGTCTGTTAGTATGTATGTATGTTAGTCTGTCTGTCTGTATGTCTGTATGTCTGCCTGTCAGTCTGTATGTTATTATGTATGTCTGTCAGTCACTCTGTACGTTATTATGTCTGTTTGTCTGCCAGTCTGTATGTTAGTATGTACGTCTGTCTGCCTGTCTGTCAGTCTATGTCAGTATGTCTGTGTGTTAGTCTTTTTGGCTGTTAGTATGTATGTATGTTAGTCTGTCTGTCTTTCAGTATGTCTGCCTGTCTGACATTCTGTATGTTAGTATTTCTGTCTGTTATTCTGTCAGTCCGACAGTCTGTATGTTAGTATGTCTGTCTGTCTGTCAGTATATATGTTAGTATGTATGTATGTCTGTCAGTCTGTATGTTGGTATGTCTGTATGTTATTCTGTCTGTCGATCAGTATATATGTTAGTATGTATGTATGTCTGTCAGTCTGTATGTTGGTATGTCTGTATGTTATTCTGTCTGTCTGTTAGTATATATGTTATAGCATATACAAAATTCCAAAAAACAATCGAGAATGAACATTTTAAGCAAAACAACGCACGATATGAAAAAAAGTCCAGAGAAGAAAAATGTTTCTTTTTGAACACCCTACAATATTGTTATAAGACTTTTTTAAAGTTTTTTTGAAAAAACGAAAATTCAAATTTTTACCGCACCAGAGCTCTACGATGTGCAGTGCCGACCTTGCAAGACCCATCAACGATTCCAGATGAGCCCCCCTGACTAGAATTACAAAATCATCCGCATAGCCCTGGGTATAGTACCTCTCTTTATTCAGCCTACCAAGGAGGCTATCCACTACAATGTTCCATAGGAGGAATGATAGGATACCCCCTGTGGGCAACCGCGTGGCGCTATTCTCCTAAGTGAGCCTTTAACACGTCTGGTTTCAAGTCTCCTCCTGTGTAGCATGCTTCCTATCCACATTACTAACTGGTCTGGCACACCACACCTCGAAGCCTCTCGACGGATGGCTTCTGGGGAAGTATTGCTGAAGGCACTCTCTATATTCAATAGCGTGCCGACAGCGTACCCCCTTTGTTCCAGCTGCTGCTCTAATTTTCCCGCGACAGCATAAAGCGCAGTTTCTACCGAGCAGCCTGCCTGACAAGCGTGCTGCCCTCTGTTCAGCGGGAGGTTAAATGCACCTCATTCCTGATATATATCTCAACCAGCTTCTCCAACGTCTTGAGGTCACCAAGATCGCACCCATATCCTTGGCTTTTTTTCGCGCTGCCCCCTATACCTGTATATGGAGCCAAACCCTGACAAGCCACTAATCTTTTCCCTGTATAACTAGGACTTGGATTAGGGCATTCCCTGCCTGCACCACTGACATGCGCCTGGCTAGAATCGCCGAGGCACCATTGCTGTGGTGCAAACTAATCTGCATCATGGGGATTCCCATCTCAACCATTATCGGTAGGTGAGAAGAGGTTGCCGAAACGGGCCCCTCATTGTTTTTGTTTTATTTTTCGTGTTTCACGCATTTGGTCCCACAAGAAGCTAGGAAATTAGAAGTACCCCATGCAGAACCCCGATACAGGGGGAGTGTCTACATTCTATGGGATTCGACCTGGTGTCCCAAAGTCTCCGTTATGGCGTCTTCTTTCTGACTATGGCCTGTCCGTCTCTACTGAAGGGGGGAGGGGGGCAGAATGGGATGTTCAGGGATTTGTTAACCCTGATGCCATTCACCCTCGACACGGTGATCACATCGTAGCTTGGGAGCATGAGACTTGCGCCATCGATGTTCCAGGAGGCTTCGCTATCATCCCTTGGAACGATCGCTCCTTAGTTTAGGTCCCGCAGACTAGAGTCTGTCAGTTCCCCAGTATAGCTGCTCTTCGCGATGCAGCCTCTCTGGTTCACCTATGCCAGATCTATAGTTTGATGAGACCCTCAAGCCCTCCCACCAGCTGCAAGGTAGCGCCATCGATCAAAATTTCTCAAATCGCCGCCGCCAGTCGAAAGCCTATCGGCGCAACCCTATACTGTTGCAATAAAAAACCGATTTTCAAAGTATACAAACTACCATAACTTGCCTACTCTTCAATGAAATGTATTAATATTATAGGTCAATCGATTCGTCTTGAATCAACACAGTTTTTCTATTCTCGCATCAACTTTAAATTATGAGAATGAGAACAATTTTACAATAAAAATCGATTTTTAAAATATTATGGAGTGCTAATGAAAAGGCAGTTAATATTTTCAGAAATCCTTCAGTCAGTTCCAAGATATTAGTGGTGAAAATAAGCCCTCCAAATTTCATGAATTTATCTGCCACCAATTCCAACTTATCGTGTTCACAAAAAAGTGTTACACACACACATCCGGACAATTGTTTAGATCATTGTATTAGACATTTTTAAATTGATTGAGGTTTAATTACATGAATTAAAAATTGTTGGAAAATGTTACTATTACAAAGCTTCCTCTATGAGGAAGCAAAAGTGATGGGTAATTTTCATATAAATTAGGATTTCATGTATCTAGTGTAGGTCTATTATCTACTGTAGGGTGGTCATGCATATGAATTTTGAAATCTTATTCTCAAGTTATGTAATGTATAACTTCAAGAACGAACTGATAATACTTATTTCCTTGTTCTTGGATCTCAGGATCTAATTTTGGCTCGAATTTAGGTGCTCAAATATGTTTAACCTGAGATTTCTTCAGCTTGACTTAACGAAACATACTGGATTGAGTTGAAAATCAACATTTCTTTTCACAAATAGCCAAAGAATGTGAATAGAATATTTCTGTCTAAATATCAGCCCCATAAGTCTGTTTTATAGAATAAAAAAAACCTACAAGTGAAAAAATGTGTTCGGCGAGTTTTTCGCGCTAATTATTATTTTTCGCAGTTTTTTCAAAGCAAATTGTTTCTAATACATGAAATACTATTTTATTCTTTTGATTAGATGTTTGAGTAAATTGTTCATACAATTTTTTTTTCAATTTTCTCCGGAAATCTGTAACTTTTTATCCACTCTTTACTTAGTAAAGTGGTAAATAATGCAAGTCAAGCAACATAGTTGCTTAAAAAATTTGTAATTGTTCATAACCATCTTCTCTTAGATGAGTGCTGATCCGCAAATCCCATTTTTCACTCATGGGGGTTTTTTGGGACCCTATAAAACAGACTTACGGGGGTGACATTTGAAAAGTAATATTTGATTTGTATTCTATGGATGTTTGTGAAAAGAAATGTTGAGTTTCAACTCGATTCTGATACTGATAGCTGATGTTGCCGATTCTGAATAAAAATGACAAAAACATCTTTTTATTCTTATAAACATATTTCTTTCAAAAACAAAAAAGGGATTCATTCTGTGTGTGAATTCGAACAAATTTCTTGGCGATTTGCAAGAAAATTCGAAAAAAAATCTTCAATGCATTTTTGGACCACCCTAATAATCAATTAGCAGGTAATTTCAACATTGTATATAATTTCTAAACGATAAATATTGGTTAAATCATTTATTGTGAGAAACAAATAGAAACATGAACACGTCTGGTTTCAATCTTATCTGAATAAGTGTTTGCAATCAACAAATTTATCATTCACAGTGTGATTTATTTAACGATGTAATTTATGGTTTGTAAATAACTCTTGTTTTTCATTCTGAAGTGTTGGAGATGACATAGTATGATCCAGGGTCATGTGAATTGACTATTGACAAATTTCATAATAATGCCTTTTTACTGTTTGAATAAAGCTAAAAATGTTACAAAAGCAAGTTCTTTTATTAAACTTCTATTTGGTTTAAAGAAGTAATTTTATTCGTTGAAAATAATGAGAATGGATCCATTTTTTTTTTTAATTTTAGCCAGTACATTATTTAATTAAATTTTTTTTGAATCAAAGAAATCTTCCAAAACAAATGATTCATCAAATTTAAAGAAGGGAAAAAAACGTTATTATTCAAAAATGCACACATTTTTACTTTTAGTAGTACTTTTACTTTTAGTTTAAAAAGAAACGAATTTAAAGAAACCATTTCTCAAATTTCAACATAACTGTTCTCTGGGTGCTGTATGCGCTGTTAACTGGTTCTGAGACACACTTGTTCAAAAAAGGTCTTTTCATCGAATGTAAAGAAAATGGCTTTTTGTCAAAATGTCTAATCATAATTTTTTTTTATGAAACTGCAGATCAATCATTGGAAAGAAAATAATCAGAAAAATGGATGAACAGTCTATGGGATGAAAGTAAATTCATATTAAAAGTGCAAAAAATGGCCTAGCAGGAAAAGTGTTTGCATTCATTTTAAGGTTTGTTTGGACATCCCTTATAGATCTCGGCAAAAAAGGGACATTCCATAACAACACAATGTCTTAGAAGATTTGTCTGATAATACTATTAGGATCTAGAACTAATTCACACTGAACGTGGGGAACATATCCTGACAGGGGAAGTGTTTAAATTAACTTTGAGTGTTGTTTTATCACTTTAGCATTCAAGCGAGAATATCAACATTTCTGAAGAAGAAGAATTATGCGAGATTCTTTGAATTACACTCCTATGATTGGAAATCGCTTTACGATAAATGGGGAAAAACGACGCTTATTAGCAAAGGTAGTTGGATTCATTTCAAGGGCTTTTTTAACATCCCTTAGAGATTTAAGTAAGGAAAGCGGCATTTCCTAAAAAAAAAATTAAAATCATGGGAGATGTTTTGATAATACTATTGGCATCAGAAATTAATTCATAGTTAACGTTGGAATTATTTACAGGAATGTTTCAACATCCCTTAAACATTGAAGCAAGGAAATAGATATTTCCTTTCAATTCTGAGCTGGTGAATTATTAAGAAGTGGAACATAAATACAAACAAGTAAATTTCATAGTTTCTTATCAAATTGCTTTCAATATAAATCAGAAGCGGAAATATCAGGAATGTCGGAAAAATTAGAAGCAGAAAAGTCGGAAATGCATTCAAAGTAAACTTGGGAAACACATCGCAGCAGGAAAAGTGTTTAAATTAATTTTATATAAGGGCGTTTTTAAATTCGCTAAAGATTCAGGATGGAAACCAATATTTTTTGTAAAGTAAAATCACGGGAGATTTTTTGATTGCGCTATTGGTATCGGAAATCACTTTGAAATAAATTTAAGAAACACGCCCTAGGAGGAAAGGTCGTTGGATTTATATGAAGGGTTATTTTTACATCCATTAAGCATTCAAGCATAGATTTACTTATCTCAGGGTTGCAACGTTTATTCCAAAATAGATCAAATGAGAAAAATTCCTATTTTCAAATATTTGTATCTAGCGCGGAGTTCCCCGAGAACAGTACGTTAAATATGATAATGACAAAAAGATATGTACGGTAAATAGAATATTTTGTAAAAAGGTAAAGGTTAATTGAGGAAGGCTCTGAGTGTTTCATTTTAAATTGAATAATTTGGAATAGAAAATACTTACCACCAGGCTTAGGAAAAAGCGCCAAGAAAAAAAACAGAGTAGCAGTCAGGATCTTCATATTCTTGAAGTAAAGAAAACTTATTTTTGAAGATTTTTTTCGTCTAACTTTATTATGCCCCAATTTTGTAAGTTTGCACAGTCGTGAGGAACAAGGTTTGTTTATTCAAACATTCAAAACTTCAAGTGAAGGATTCTGAAACATTGCCGAGATTGTGTAGGCATTATTGTCAAACTTGTATATAGTTTAAGTCACATGATCTTGGATCATGCTACGTGACCTCCACCTACATAAGTGGAAAATTATAAAAATGTTCACAATTCGTCTATTTTCACTTACTTTATTCACGATAAAAATAATCAAAACTGAGATTGAGGAAATACCTTGATTTTCAGCACTGGTAGAATTTGTACGTGAAAGTTTCTTACCATTGGCAACACTTTGGTGAACACTTTCGTTCATCTCTGCATCGACAGAAGTTAACTGCGACATTTCTGAAACAAGATTTATATTATGGAAAAAAAGTTTCGAAAGAATTCCGCAATGGCAGAGGTTAACTGCGATATTTCTGAAATAAAATTCATATTATAGAAAACAAGTTTCAAAAGAGTTGATTATGTATTTTTACATCTTTATACATTCGGTATCCATATTTTTACGTCTTTCTTTATATAAAATATTTGGTTAGACACTACGAATTTATGTATTAATATATACGTTACATCATTTCTCAATTAAAAGGAAAGAGAAAAAGCAGGAATTTCATACGGGTTTTTCGTGTCTGATGTTCCACGATCGAACAATCCTGAAGATACAGGAACATTACTGCGAATTCTCCAATTGAATATCAGTTGCGATTAGATTGCCAAGGTTTTGCAAATGTTGACTCGGCTAAGAGTTACTTCAGATGTTTTCAAAATTTTGTTCTTGCTTTCACATCTCATAGTCGATAAGAGCCATAGCGGTTCTTTGCGTCGTATTATTTCTGTGTAGTGCAGCAGAAGATGGTGTTTTACTTTCATAGAATTTGGAATCAATTGTGTTAAAAGAGCTAGATATCCTGAAACTAAGGTCTTCAAATTAACAGCTTCACCCTCGTTTACAAATGCTGAAGAAGCTATGTCCAGAATTTCTTTTAAATAAATGACGATTCTCCAGTGAGGATTTTGTAATTGAATTAAATCATCCAAAATAAGGCCAATGTTTCGCATAGGAAACAAAGATTCACTTGCTTTTTTTGCTTTAATGATAGATACGTACAAAATTTCTCCAGCATCATATTCGTAAACACCTTCAAACTTGTCATGCATGAGATCAACGGTACACAGTAAAAACTATGATTCCATTTTATTTGAGCCTCATTTTTTTAGCGTCGTGTTATAATACCAAATCGTCTTTTTTTGAAGCCATCGTTCGTGCTATTTTAATTTGCTAACTTCAGATTGAAAAGTTGTTTTAATTTCTTGTAACTTCATGCTTAAGAGCATGGAGAATAGACATAAGGAGACCAAAGTCCTGTACATTGACTTCGCCAAAAACGAGCATTTTTCTGTCGGATGTACAATAACGCATCGAAATACTCGATCTTCTCGAGCGCCGCGCTAGTGTGGTACGCGTAAAGATGGCCGCCGTCATGGTCCGTGTAAATATAAGCTCAAGGCTCAAGCATAAATACAACATTCCTAAATCATTTAAACAATTTGTTGATTCATGTATTCAAAAGGAAACCTTTGGTGCATTTTAAACTAATGAAAAATTCAATATTTATCAAATACAATAATCCTGACTTTCACGTTGAAATTAAAATCTTAATTATTCTCTATTTAAATGTTTATAACGCAAAGGTTATATTAATTCGTTAGCGCAATAATTCAAAAGTACCTATCTCGTCCATTGCAGGATCTCTACAGTTACACACACACACACACACTTCAAAAAAAGATGTTTCGCGGTGGATAAAATTATTTAAATTATTCAACTCTTGTTTTATGTCAATTGCAATTTACCTCTGTAAATCACATATTACAATCGTGAATAATTCTGAATCTGTCAATGTCAACAAAACAAAAACAGCCGCCGCTCAATACGCGTGCGACACTAGCGCCTGGCACGGGAACGGGAAGTATTGTAAACATTATCATACAACAAAAATTTACTCATTTTCGGTTACACTACTTTGGTCTCCTTATGTCTATTCTCCATGCTTAAGAGAAACAGAAAACATCTGAAACAGAAGAAATTTGATTCTCACTTCGGTCCTGTTCCGATCCAAAAGAGTTGCACTAAAACATCATTTAGTGGCATCAAAATAAAGTGGGATTAGAATATAGCCACTCGAGACTATATTTTTGGAGGACTGTTTCAATACCAAGAACTAGCCTTGCAATGATACTTTTTTTTACAGTGTAACAAGTCGCAAAGTTGAAGAAGATTCAAAACTCATCGAAGCAGATTGACCAACAACTTTACTGGAATAGGGATCGTTGCGGGCGATTTGGAAAGAATGAATATCTTCTGTTCGCATTTTACACTGAGAGGTTTTTGATGTGCTGTACAATTCTTTGCTGTGCACAAAACAAAATCAGCAAGGGTAATTTGCAGTAAAAGCCGGGGGAAAAACCCATGATTGTATGGATAGCAAGATTGTCGCCGATTATTCCTGCCAGAGAAAAGTAAATATGAAATTCACCACTGGGCGTAGAAATACAAATTCCTTGTTACATTAAGTAAAACCATTCTTGAACAAGCTTCTCAAAGAGTTTTTTCAGAAGAACTAGTGCAGCATCAGAAGATTTGTACAAAGCAAAAAGAAATATATTTTCGGTTTTTGTGAACATGTGAGGAAGTAAACATGGGACAACAATATAGACCGCTCCAACTTTGCCTAATACTCTGTGGCTGCCTAAAGGATTATTTGTTTCAAAATCATCTTGATATAGTAACAGCGGAAAGACCAATTTTTCACCGAACAATGTTTTATGAGGCAGCTAATCTGTTTCTTGAACAACATTTGTAACTACAGTGTTATCTTCTTCAACTTTACGTGAATAGACTATGGTACAGTTGAACATTCCCGAAATCTCAAAAAAATGTTTGAAAACTTTCCGCAAGGGAATAAATTGGGTCAATATTTTCTGTTTCGGCGATTCACTTTCTTCTGAATTTTGATTGGACTTATATAAGTACCCTCTTCCGAAAAATATTTACAACACTGTTTCTCAGTTTCGAATCCGTAGAAGGGATTCTGCTTTGAGAGATTTGTGAAAACTTTCTGGGTCCATGAGGTTTATATTTGAATGATATTCTTTTGTTGCATTCAGTCAACAAATATCAATCTATATATTAGACTATTAATACAGTTTACAAGAATAACTCAACTGAAGTAGGACTAAATTTGAAAAGAAATGTTCAAATATCATCAAAAGAAATGTCTAAAGTTCTTTCCAAAAACATCAAAGCTTTTTGACTTAGCTTTATGCCTTGAGCCCAATGTGCACAAGAAGGCAAAGATATTTTTGCAATTTAACGTAGATGGAGTTTGTTTAACGAAATCATTATATATATACGAATCTCCACTGTTGCAAATTTGACCTTTCGTTAATATGATTTTTATGTTTTTGCTGGATTTTGTGCATTGATTCTGCTTAGGGACAATGATACGACTTTTGCTGCATTGGTTGGTCAAAAATTGAAAATGAAGGTTTCAAGACGGCTTCTTCTGATTTGTGAAAGTATGCCTTGCGAATTTCCAAGAAAAATACGGTCTTTAAAGTCAGCCAAAAAATGGAAAGCAACGAAATTTAAGTTCATGCTTTTATATTGCGGTCCAATTGTGTTATTGAATATCCTCTACGTTAATCATTTTGAAAACTTCTTGCTTTTGCACGTAGCAACTCGAATTTCATGCAATGGGATGGGATGGGTTTCTGATTCATGTAACGGATGGCGTGAAAAAATATTTTAGTTAACTAATCTAATATACATCCTATACATCGTCGACTCTCCATTCAAGGCCATTGATGTAACCTTCAAAATATTTCATGCAATACATGCACTTTATCCAAAACATGCCTAGCAACTGTGGTTGCTGCTTTAAGTATGTGTCTACGTGGTGACGAGCAAATAAGACAATCGTTGGGAAAAAAATAGTTTAAAGTCGTTGATTAAAAAATTGTCGTGCGAAGAATAGTTCCACTGATATAAGGTTAGAATAGTGTTAGGTTAAACTGTTATAAAATTCAATTTTTATTTTTTGTTTGAATTTTTAAAATAGCAAAATGCCTGTTTGCTCAAAGAGCACTGCTGAGTCGTTGTTTCCATCGATCCAATATAAAATTACCCTTGATGTGCGAAATACGTCCCCTTGCATCTGCGGAGAGGAAAGCTGTTTTTTTTTTTTTTTTTTTTCAGAAATCATTTTCTTCTTGGGCTCGAATGCGCAATAAACTATCAAGCATTTCATAGACTCTCTAGCAATGATGCACCCGATCATGAGATAGTTAGAGTAGGACATGATATTGTGCAAGAAATTTCAAATATCAATGACGAAGCAATAAATTTTAATGAGATAGATGATCCGCTTTTGGGGAAATGGTTATTCAACCCGTGCAAGAAAACTTTAAGTACTTCTTGGAGATTTTATTGATAGCTCAATTATTTTATGGATGCCAATTCCTTGCACAGCAAAATAAATTCTGTTACATATGACATTTAAAAAATTCTTTGAGCTTCCACGAGTTCTCACAACAGTCTTAAGCCATGTAAATGAGCTAAAGAGTGCTGATAACGTTTTATCCAATTTCAACCAAGGAAATTTATGGAGAAAAAAAAACCAGCTCTCTATGAAGCCGAGGGTGAAATAGTGTTACCTTTATTCCTTGGCATTGACGATTTTGAAATAAATAATGCTTTAGGATTTCACACAGGTGTTAGTCATGTTTGGGCAGTATGTGTTTCAACGCCATGCGTGCCACCAGAGTTTTATTCTCAACTGAATAATATATTCTCAAATCGTGTATATTATTCACACGACAGAAAATTGCCCAATGGAAAATTCGAAGTTTTCGAAATTGTTGTTTCATAATTGAATTTCCTTGCACGGAACGGAATTTGGATTAAAACTGAATCTGGAAATAAACGGATATAGTTTGGCCTTGATTTAATTTCAGGTGATAATAAGGGATTCTACGAAGTATTAGGATTTGCAGGCAGATTTTCTGCTAACTTGTATTGTAGATTTTACAAGAGGCATAGAACTGATTGCTTGTGTGTGACTGTGAGGAACTCTCTGATTACATTAGAAAATCAGAAGAGTGTGTCAGTGATGTAACTCTAGGTGTGAACGTATCAGGGGTTAAAGAAGAATCCGTTTGGCAGGAAGTGGATTACTTTGATCCTGTTGAGAACTTTGCTGCCTGTACTCTTCACGACTTTGATGAAGGAATAAGCAGGTACGTAACATCTCAAATTTAGCACTTTTTAATTTCCATAGCTAAAATATTCGACCTTACATTTTTAAATGAAAGGATCCTTGGGTTTAATGATCAGATCAACTGTTTTTTGGACATACCGTCGGTAATAACCGATGATAAATTGAAAAATTTGAACTTTAGAATGTCTGGGAGTATAATGCGGAGATTTCTACTTTGCTTCAACTTCCTAGTTGGTGATTGTATACCATTAGAATGCGATGCATGGGAGTACTACCTCGTGTTGCGCAGGTTGCTCAAATTTGTTTCATGCAAAGCCTTCCCTAGGTAGTGTCTGCCGCAATTTACACATTTAATAGAAGAGCATAATTCCCTTCATCTAAACGTATCGGGTCCATTAAAACCAAAAATGCACTTGCTAGTGCATTATCCTCACATTTTGATTAAATCTGGACCAATGCCTTATCTGAGCATGATAGAAATGAGGGGAAGCATAAAGAAATTGAGAAGACTGCGGCAGCAACGAACTCACGAAAAAACGTTACTCACTTACTTGCACTCAAGCAACAATTAAAACTATATCACCGTTTCACTTCAGAAGAGGGCTTAGATTCTTAGAAAAAGAAACGTTTATAGGTCGCAGTCAAATTATTGAAAATGTTGAGTCATTAGAAAATTATGGAAATTTGTCTGAGAGTTCTCCCGATAACTTTAAAGAGAACTCTCTTAGTGTAAAATGGGTTACTTTCAAGGGTACGAATTATAGGGAAGGCATGCACGTTCTTCTAGATTTAATTAATGATGGGAGTCTTCCTTCCTTCGGAATTATAAAGAAAATTTTGTACAATTCTAAATGTCAAGTTTGTCTCATTTGTTTGCAATTATTCACTAGCAGTTTCGACTCCAATTTAGGAGCTTATGACATAAAAAATTGAAATGAATGGATATGCGTTCTAATTGAAGATCTCTTGAATCCGTTTCCAGTATTTAAAGCGATTTTGAGTAACAGTAAGAAATTCGCCGGTCTCAACCAGATTCTGTAAATATGTGTGTAATTTTTGTTATGTATGATTAGGTTTTAGTAATAATGTATGCATCATCACCCGATCCCGCAGGATGGAAATTTACGGGGAATCAATTGATGTAACCAAACATTTTTCTGTAAACCAATTAAAGCAGTACCCACAACCGAACTGATCGATTACTGCAATAGAATTGTTAGGTTACTGTAAACGAATAGCACGTTAACTGTGACCGAACAGTTCGGTTACTGCAACCAAACAGTTTGGTTCTGGGTACTGATCATGAGCGAGCAGTTTGGTTACTGCAACCGAAATGTTCAATTAAAGTGACCAAAGTTACTACAACTGAACTGGTTTGGTCAGAGCAAATCATGAGTGGGGTCAATCCATAGGCAACCCGATATTTCGGTTGGGAGAACCCGATTTCCGGTTGCTGTAACTGAAGCTTTCTTTGCGTACACGGGAAAATTTATTTACAGAGGTTTTTTTGTAGGTTTACGTCAGTTTTATTAATCCTGAACATAACATGTTTGATGTTGTTATATATTGATACGTCGATCTCGACTTCTGACTAATGGGTGCTAATGGATGTTTTTTTAAAAAAGATCAAGTCCAAAATCATGCATTGAACTCGAAATAACACTTAAATCACCATCAAATCAACCAACATTTAAATCGAGTCTACTACGCTAGTTTATCAAGTTCTCCTTTCTGTTCTATGTTTCGAGCGTCATCTGCATTAATCAGTTCAATAGAAATGTAGAAGTTCATTATAAGCAAAAATCAAGTACAGAAATAAGATTTCACCACATTATTGCAAGAAAATAAAAAAAACTTATATTTCATGGCTTTTCCAGGGGTACATTGCACTTTTTCTCTATGATAAATTTATTTGAACACAAAAAAAGAAACCTATGATTCTTGTGGAAAATATATTTTTTTAATTCACAGTAGGTCCAGTAGATGTAGAAATTCAGTATATAAATCTTCTGTATGTCAAATTTTAATTATAAGATTTTACTGTGTCAGCCGAAAAACAATCTTTATTTTATTTACTTCAAACATTTCAATTTTTGAAGCGTTATTGAGAATTGAATTTTTATAGCGTAACTGAAAAGTAAATGCTATACTTTCTTTTACAGTGAGAAGTTGAAAATTATGTCGGAGATTGTACTTGTCAAGAAACGATATCAGTTGGTTAATTTCATTCGTTTAGGCAGACCTGCGTCAACACGATCCATTGATATAAGATTGCTGAAATAGATAAGATTTGATAAAGTAAAAAATAAATTCGTCAAAAAGTATATTCCCGAGCCATACACTCCCGGGCCTGGTTAGGAACCTTGGATGCCTCCAGAGCCAGGGATGCTTTCGGATCCTCGTCTCTAGGCTTTGGGAATGAGCTTTGTCACCTTGGAGCGATACCTAGAATGCTTCGGATCTACTTTCTTTCGTTCGGCAGCCACGTGTCAAGAGACAGTCGTGAACTGCTATCTTCTTTGATTCTTGATATCGCGAAGTACTGCATTAATGTTAAATTAATTAACTCCAGTTTACTCTCTTATTAAGGTAAGGTTCACTAAAATATGGAAAAATCGGTAATAATTACCGCCTCTCTCTTTTTCTTTCGCTCTCATTAGTCATTTGTTAATAATTGACACGCAGCAGAATTTCCGCTTCATTTTACCTTGATAGCGCTTCTTTTAGATGCCATGATGACCTCATATCCTAATTTACGAATTTAGTTTATAATAAGGCTTTCGGGTGATGTATCGATTCAAAATTTATCGCCGATCCCATACAATGTTCTCTTCCAGGACGCCATGTTGGCCTCGTGTCTAAATTTTGTGTTATTGTTGGGATCTGCTCTCTTTCTAGACTTTTTCAATTATCGAGAATCTAACTTCAATTCAAGAAATCTTTGTTTGTAATACAATTTTGAGGTTAGCCTCACTTCCGTTAGTATGGCAATGGTAGGTATGCAATCCAACGAATCTCGATTTAATCGAAATGTCATTTGTGTTGACCCATCCGGACCCCGCGGCGAACTTTGGACAGGCATTTTGAATTTCTAACTCAAACCTTCACTTACTTTGATTAAATATTATTAATTAAATCCAATTTTTGATCAATTGATAACTTGAATCTTTATTATATCCAGCCCGGCGATCACAACACACAATAGGGAAAATGTTACAAATTGAATAAGCTCAGTTTCTCTTTCTTTATAATGAAATCTACCCCCCCCCCCCCCACAATTTCTCAAAAGTTCGGAAATATAAAGAATCAATTTTCGACATACATTCAGTCACACAAACGATATTCGGCCTACCTCAGCACATAAGCGTTCACGAAGAAACCTGGTGAGCAATGAAGATCCAATGATGCAGGTTTTCAATGTTGATTACCCCCTAGGCCTAGGTTCTCCAATGTTCATTTAACTTCTCGGTGGCAGGTCCTTTCAACTTAGGTTTAACACCAACAGCTTGTCTTGATTGACGGGCGTCCCCGAGATCACATCAGTTCTGGCTTCCAAATTTGAGGCAACTACACACACAAATGAATTGATCCGAATTTACTCGTTAGTTAAAATATATAAAATGTATTAAAAGTTTAAAACATCCGGCTACACCGGGCTTACCGGCGGATCTGTTCATTTCGGTTTCCTCCTCGTCCTTCGTCCCCTTCTTATCCGCTATGTCTTATCACGTGGGTCGTTTCGTCAGACTCAGGTGCGTAAGTTCAAATTGTAAGACCATTTATGTAAAAGCATGGCATTACACATTTCAACGAAAAAGGTATAGTTTGTGCACAGTGGTAAAATGTGTTCGAAAGAAGTGCGAGTATTAAAAAGTAAGATAATGATGCCAGAAGTGTCCAATTGGCGGCGTGACATGCATATAACTTGTTTATTGTCGCATAAATTTAAAAATACAAATGAATTTTGTTGAATAAGGAAAAGTGAATTGCTGATAGTGAAATTTTTCACTTAAAAGCTGTACAAGTATAAATGATTGATTAATGAAATAGAAGGGAAGTTAAAGTTTCAATTTTGGTTTTGAATAGTGAAGAAATTGAAGAATAAAAATATGTCTGTATGTTTAAACATAATGAAAATTAATCATTTTGTGAGAATAAATGTTCATTTTTTTCCTGAACATAGTCGCGAAATAATTGTTCCGCATAATTACAAGTGTTGAGGGTGACAGATGGTGAGGTTATGTGTGTACATAAAATTTGACAAGTTGCTATTTGTTTTGTATGTTATTTTTCAGAAGGAGAGCGAAGAAATAAATAAATAAATTATAATTAATTGTAGACCAATGAAAAAATAAAGAATTGTGACGCTATGATATATATATTATATATATAATATATATATATATATATATATTTATACGGATCGGTTTGGTTTCCTGGGAATCGAACCGAAGGGCCTATGACAAAGCCACCGAACGCGTCCTCGGGTTGCGGATAGAGGGTCCCTGTACCAAGGGTTTCTGCTGAATATGGTTACAATAGTTAATAAGCAGTCGTGGACAATTGTCCAGGGATGGTCCCGAAGGAAAAACCCCCAAGCGAAGGCGTGAGAACCTTACCGAAAGCTGAATGGCACCTGGGTGAGGTGTCTCTAACGGTGATTCTGGGAAACCGGCTACCTCTCATAGTATACAGCCTTATCCTTGCATGCGGGGCTCTACAAGGATGGACGTACCCTTTTCCCTAGCTGCTCGTGGGAACAACAATGACAACACCAAACATAGTTGTAGTAAGTGCGGTTCAAAACAATCGAACGCGCAGGGTTCCCGACAATGGGTCGGACAACAATGCCGACTACCCTACAGTTGGGGGAGCCAATTAAGACGGAGTCAATGCGATTGACCGGCGGAATCTTGTTACTTTTAAGTGGACGGATCAACTCAATGACGGCCTGCTGGAGTGCTGCGATGCCAGTGTGGTCCCTGAACGAGAAGGTGACATGGCACGACTGCATGCTCTGTGGTACGAGAAACACCCAGAGCTCTCAGACTTTTCGCAACAAAATTTGGCGAAACCATGCCGAGAACCGCCGGAAAAGAGGTTATATAAGCAGAGTGCCTACTCAACCGCATCCAGAACAAGCCGGCAACAGAGAAAGAGAGGTGACACTGAGACCAACCGCGAACAGGCATCCAATAGAGGAAGAACGATGCTTCAGGACCAGGAGAAACATCAACATTCAGGTTTCTCCCAAGCCCAAAGATCTGACTGAATTGAATGATGAACTTCGCGGAGATTTTTCCGAAGAATCCGACCTCTGGACTATCCGTTGTGGTGTGTACAATGCAGCGAGAACTTTAGAAGATGCAAGCCGTAAAACGAAACCAACGGATGATCATAAGACCAAAAGAAGAATGCATCAACTCAACACAAAGATAGGCTGGGCTAGACAGTACGCGTCCCGCATTCAGTGTGTGATTGACTACATAACATCTGGCAGGAATTTCACTGCCAAGGTTCGACGGTTCGCGCGCGAACTGCGGATCCGTCATCACACAATCAACAAATCAAAGCCAATGACCATCAGACAGCATATTGTTGACAGAATACGAGTACTACCAAACGCTAGGAGAAGTCTAGAACGGACAGAGAGGTGGGTCAGAGAAAATCAACAATTTTCATCTGATCCATCTAACTCTTCCAAGACCCTCCAATTACTGTCGACCATCCGCCCAAACCAGAGGAGGTCGAAGCATTTTGGAGAGAAGTCTACGAGGTCCAGCATCCACTTCAAGAAGACTCAAAGAACATAAATAGCTTCAAGGAGCTGTGCAATGCCCTCATAACACCTGAGGAAGAATGTCCACCTATCACTACCGAGGAGGTGAAAAACGTATTAAGAGGCATGAAGAACTTTCCCGCTCCGGGACCAGATGGTATCAAGACCTTCTGGTGGAAGAAGTTTCCTTCAACCCACCAGCATCTGGCCCGAATTTTCACCTCATATCTAAAGTCGGAAGAGCCTATTCCGGAGTGGTTGGTGGAAGGGCGCACAGTGCTCCTGCCTAAGACGGGCAACTTAGCTGACCCTAAGAATTACAG